>JAURVB010002282.1:0-202368 GCA_033002965.1 Piper betle | reverse complement strand
GGCATGCATTGCCCCTCTTTGTAGGAAATTATATCATATTAGTGTCCGATTTGAACTAACAAAAACAAATTAGGGAAAATATCTAAATAATCAAATTTGAATATTTTTTATCATTAATGACCAAAATTTTAAATTTATATCACGTATAGCTAGATCTCAAAATTTTATTTTAGATATATTTTAAGAATATCTTATTCATATATTTTATTTTAGATATATCATAAATTACCAAAATTTTTATTCATATATTTTAAGAATATCTTATTCATAATATATAATTTGTTGACATAAATACCTTTAATTTAACTCTAAATTTTCTCAAATATATTTTTTGTGTTTTATATAATGAATGATATTATATTTTTTTAAAAAACATGGAATAAAAATATATTGGATAAAACAAACATTTTAATTTTTAATAAAATGTGACAATTTCAAATTAAAATTTCAAACATCTAAAAATATACCTATTTTATTTTATCTTTTACTTTTGATGGCCTAAAATTTGATTTTCTTTTTAAATGTCCAAAATTCAATAAAAATATTTTTTACTTGTTTAGCTCATGAATAATAGAGTTATATATTCTATTTAATATTGATTAGTTAATTTTTAGTTATATATATAAATTTAATAAAAAATTATAAATTTTATCTATTATACATTTTGGTATTAGCAAAAATAAATCTTACGGGTATTTTTATTTTTATTTAAAAATTGATAAAATTTAATCATGATAATTTTAAAAATAGGTATTTCTAATATAATTTTGCAAAGTTCTACTTTTTAAAAGAAACACTAGTATTTACGATATTTTTCAAAATAATTATGTAAATTGGGTTAAAGGAAATTATAAATTGCGTTGAACCCAGGGTGATGGGAGGGGGAAGAGTAGGGTGGAAAGAAACAGAGCGTGAGAGAGGGATGAGGGCGCAGTCGGCGAGGGCGGCGTCGTTGAAGATAATGGCGGGCACCATCATCGGTGGCATCATTGGCTTCTATGTCATGCACCGTCTGGAGACGAGATACAAGCAGTCCATGCAAGAGAAGTTCCGACTCCACCACCTACACAGCAACATCAGGAGCAACTGACCAGCTACCAGCTTGATGATCCCGACCATCTCCATCCCGATATCCAACCTCTCTCCGATTCCAGCTGATGACAATTTTACTTCATAGTAAAAAATAAGGTACAATCTGATTTGACTTGATTTGATTGATTTTTTTGTTTCAATCTGGAAATTGATGAATCTGATACTTGCCCAGCACCTTGGTACAATATTTCTGGCCTTCATTATTGAGTTCGTTATTTGCTCCCTGCGTATTTTGTTGAGAAGTGTCCGATTCTTTTCATTTCTTGCCCATTTTGATGGTCTGATAGTTGACCAATTTGACATCTTTATATTATTATGTAATTAAAAGTTGATTTCTTTTTGCTTTATGTTATTTGAATGAGGCTTATACCATGCTGACTGCACTTTTTGTTGAATCTTTCTCGTTCTTTTCCATATTATATTGTAGATCGTTGTCTGGCTGGTACTTTTTGTTGAGTAGATTACTAATTGATCAATCTGATAGTTGCCCAATTCAATATATGTTTGACTTGATATCTCCATGTTATTATGTAGCTAAAAGTTTTTTTTCCTTTGTACAATATTTCTTGCCTTGCTCATTACTCCCTGCACTTTTTGTATTCTTTCCATTTTTTACTGAGAGTTATAATTTTATTATATCTTTAACAGATTTTTTGTAGAATTTGGATCAATCTCATAGTTGACCTATTTGAAATCTGTTTGGTTTGACGTCTCTGTATTATTATGTAATGAAAGTCAATTTCTTTTTTGCTTTATGTTTCTTGCCTTGATGTATAGAGTTGGTGAATGAAGCTAATTGCCTCGGCACATCTTGTTGAGTAGCGTGTGCTTCTTTCCTATTTTTTCTGTTGATTATTCTGGTTGGTGCTATTCTATTGAGTAGATCACTATTCGTTCAATCTGAATGGAGCCCGATTTAAGATTTGTTTAGTCTTGTCTTTATGTCATGCACATACTCAGTTCGCCCTGCAAACTTTGTTCAATCTGAATGTTGCCCAGTGTGAGATGTGTTTGGGGATTTTGCAGCATAATTAACGGTCCAATTTTTTTACTTTAGATAATGCTTATTCCCTTACATGATGGGATTTTTTTACTTTAGATGATGCTTCTTCCTTTATATAGTGGACCTTTTGTTTTTGAAAACATAACAAACATTTAACGGCAGATACATAGTTTATATATTGGATTCTTACCCAATTGGAATGTGCATGAGAAACAACGTTATTTATGTCCAGGGATCCATCTATTCAACAGTAACATTCATTCCATTACATGTGTTACTGAATCCTTCTTCCTACATATTTCAAAAAATTGCAATTTTTAACTCATCTTGTTGAATATTGTCTTCCATAACTGTGTACAATGTGATGCTTCTTTCCTATTTTTATAAGAAGCTAATATGACACCTATCTGCATCGATGCAGTAGATTGTCTTATGTTTGTCACTATTTTGATTGTTACTACTAGAACAATAATGGTTGAAATTTCTTCACCTTGCATTTTGTTTGCACACTCTGAATACCAGTCACTGTATCCCTAATCTGAAAATTGTCAAATCTGAATTTTTTGGTCTGATATCTATGTTATTATATACATGCTCATAGAGAGATGATTTTGCAGAAGTTATAAAAATCAATTTCTTTTGCTTTATATATGTTTTTTCCCTAGAATAATATACTGCGTGGATGATCTCAATTTATTGCAATTTTTCACCGCTTATTTTGTTGAATATTGTCTGCCAATTTCTTTTTCCTTACATAATGTTTCTTCCTTGAATAATGGACATGGTGAATGATCCCAATTTATTGCAATTTTTTTGCTGCATATCTTGTTGATTGTTAACTGTTATAAACTGTATATCATATCATAGTCCTTTCCATTTATTAATAAAAAACATGAAGGGCTTCAGCCTACGCATATCTATTATTGTCTGGTTGGTATTATTTTGTTTGTTAGTGTGAAGATACCTGCCATTTTATTATCATTTCGAAAAAACAATGCTGAATCTGAGATTAATTTGCACTTATACTTTCGCAGTTTTGCTGATTTTTAGATATTTGTGAAAAGAATAAGGTATATATCATATGCATTCTCAGAAGGTTGATTTTGCTGAAAGAATAGAAGTCTTCCTTTGCTCAGTTTTTCCCTTTAAAATAGGCTTGTTGAATGAATCTGTTTGAATCAAAACCATTATAGTTTTTTTGCTCATCTTTTTTTCCCAAGAGTTGTATGCAATGTGATGGCTGTTTTCCTATATCTATAAGAAGCTTATATGACAACCATTTCTTTTCCAGCTTAAGATAACTCCAGCTTGCCTGGATAGATTGTTGCCAGGATGGTGCTATTTTTCTTGGTACTTTCTTTAAGGGCATTTTGTCAGTAAGGATGTTAAGTCCATCTGATGCTCAATGTAAATCATCATTTTCGGCTGCTAAAAGTGTTGTGTGATCATTAGCTACCTTTGTAATTTGGTCACAAAATTTGATTAGTGGCCTTTGGGCAGGAATTGGTTTTCATTGTATTGACTTTTATGATTAGAAGTCATAGAACTTGTTACTTGCCTCACAAACAAATGTGAAAATTTAGAAAATTCGTTGCAAAATGTGTATGCACTCGTTGTCTGTGACATGATTTCTTTGTGAGAGATATATGTGCTAAAATTAAAACGGCTAGTGATAAATGTATTTACCAGAGGCATGTTCGGTAGTTGGAATCCCATCTAGAAAAGCTTTACGTTTTGGTGATTCTCTCATTAGAGGAGCACCATATGCATGACAATTTTAACATTTCCCCGTTTGTTCATCAGTTTCATTATTTCTTCAGAAAATTCAATGTTTTAGTGCTAACCAATAATAAATATCATTAGAATCAGTTCGCCTTTTGCAATTATTATATCCATCTTTTTTCTTAATAATTTTTTTAGAGTCTATTCATTTTTTCTATGGTTCAGATAGCTTCTTTATCTGCAATGTTAGTATAAAATCAATGAGATGGTGGTCTGTGCGATTTCGTACCAAACTTGTTATGTCTTTTTTCGGTGGCCAATCCCTAAAAACGGTTCTATGACTAAGAGTAATCACTTTTGTTATTGTTGGTTCTTCTTCTTCTCTCTTTCTTTCCTTTCTTTATTATTATTGTAATTTATTTTTTGACAAATGGACTGACTCAAATACATGCACCTGACAGTACGCCCATGGATGTTGAGTAAGGTTCGAATTCGAGATCACCTCTTTAATACTGGAGGGTGTCTAATTGATGGGCCAAATCCAAGGGGATGATCACTTTTGTTAATGTGCATAGGCAAAAATGTTTTTCTTTTTTTGAAAGTTAGTCAAAATGTTTTTGGTGGACAAAGATTTAGGACCCGGCCCTTGCTTGCACCCTTGAATACCATCGTCATGTTCCATCATGTTGTTATACTATTTCTATTACTTAACCATAATAGGGGAAAATTTTCTTTTCTCAAATTTATTCTCATGTATCTTTGCTCTCATTGTTCCAAAGTGAGTGCATCTTTTAAAAAGGGTGCTCTCATAGCACTTGTTTTTTAAGAAAGGGGTGCACTCCTTGGTTCTAATTCTTCAAAGGGTTGTTTTTTCCCCTCATGGCTACAGTTAAATGTTTCTTCAGAAAAAAGTATACTTCTTAGTTTTAGTTCTTTAAAAGAAGCTGTTTCTTTTCACTTCTTAGAGTTGTATTTGGAGAGTTGCAACTTTTTTCAATGAAAAATTTTATACAAAATTTGGTAGGTTTTCCTTGGGTATCGCCCTTCACTTACGACTTATTGGAAGAAGATAAACATGTGGTAGTATATCATTTAGAATTATTCGTCTTTTTTCTTTACAATTTTAAAAATATTCTTTGATTGTTTCAAACGTTTTTCCTTGGCCGAATTTGGCTAGAGACGCTGAGTCCGCCGGTGACTTTGTTAAGACATTATTTTATCTTATTTTTTTGAAAAGACAATCAATTGGATGATATAGATTGATTTAGGGTTAGAAAATTTTTCCTACCTTGCACTAGGGCAACCTTATATAATTCTAATAATAATAATAATAATTTTGTAGTGCATTGCATTGTGCACTTAACGCGGGTTGCGGGGGGAACTGTGGCAGCAGGGGGCAAATCAAAACCCTTGGATTTTGATTTAGCCGCTCTGATTCTTGAGGGAGGGGGGACCGAATGAGAGCCACTAGATTTGATCTGGCGGCAGGTTGTGGGGGAACTGTGGCAGTAGGGGGGCAAATAAAACCCTTGGATTTTGATCTAGCCGCTCTGATTCTTGAGGGAGGGGGGACCGAATGAGAGCCACTAGATTTGATCCGGCGGCAGGTTGTGGGGGGAACTGTGGCAGTAGGGGGGCAAATAAAACCCCTGGATTTTGATCTAGCCGCTCTAATTCTTGAGGGAGGGAGGGCCGAATGAGAGCTACTAGATTTGATTCGGCAGCTCTCGTGAGGTGCACGAAAAAATAAAATATAACCAAGGAAAAATGGGAAGAACTAAATATGACTTCAATAAACATGTTTATATTCTTCCCCCAAATTAATTTGGATTGTTCGATTACAAGGATAATATAAATTAATTATATATTTTTTTAAAAAACTTTCACACAAGCATTGAGAGTTGACTGGCAATGGAATATGATTGCCATAGGCCAGATTCGACTACCCCTCCGACCATATTCGACCAACAGGTGGACCACAACAAGGAAGGGTTGACTCCTAACACCCAACAGACACTTGGTTGACCAGGTTGCAAGTTTTATGTCATGAACCTGATGAGTTGACCAATTCCTCTATCAGCAACTTGGGTCTTGTGAACGGATGAGGAGTGCATGTTTTGTTCCTGACCATTATCTTGCTAAAAAACTAAAAATCTGGTTTTTTTCTTACTTTTGTGTCAAGGCTTGAATAACCTCATTACCTCACTGTCAGATTTGGCCAAAGGCAATAATGGGGTGGCGAGTCGGGGGCCACCGAGACTCGGTTGGAATAAAAACTTGACTTAGTCGGATTCGAGTCAATAATATAAAATAAATTTTAAAAAATAAAATAATTTTGTAATAAAAACTTACCTCGATCTTGTGCGGGAGTCAAGTTTTTATTATAAAATTTTATTACAAAATTATTTTATATTTTTTAAAATCTATTTCTTAATATTAGCTCGAGTAAGGACTGAGTCAAGATCGAGTTAAGTTTTTATTATGAAATTATTTTAATTATTTTAAATTTATTTTGTAATAAAAATTTGGCTCGAATGTGATCGAGTAAAATTTTTATTACCATATTACCCTCCCCTGTTTCTCCCCCCTCTGTTTGTGGAGCCACCTCATCACCGGTGACCGCCCGCCCGGGGGGAGGGGGTTGGGGGTTGGGGGATCGCGAGGGTGGGGCGGCTGTGGCTTGGGGACGGGGAGCGAGGGTCTAGGGGTGGGCGGCTGCAGGGGGAGGGGCGGCAGCGGGGGCGGGGGTGAGGAGGGGCTGAGGGCAGGGGTGGACGGGCTGGTGGCAAGGGGGCGGCGGGCCTAGGGCAAGTGGCGGGATGGGCGGTGGCCGGGGCGGGGCCTAGGGGTGGCGGAATCCTGCGGGGGTGGGAAAGGGGGGAGGGGGGGGTGTAAAACCCACGATTCGAGTCAGGGTTTTATATTCAGAACCGGTCGGTTCGACCGTTATTTTCGAGTCGAGTCAGTTTCAGAACACGTGTACTAAGTCGACGCTACTTGCGTGTACGAGCTATGAGGGTCATGCGTACCCAAGTATATGATGATAACGTCATGAACACAGCAGAACAGAATGAGTTATCAAATATATGAGAGTATGCCAATTACTTTTTAATTTTTATATATAGTGAATCGTAGAATTAGTTTTAGGCCGTTTACCGCGTTACGGGTAGTTTGGGTGGGTTGATAGTTCTAAAGTATATCATTATGATGTTTTTGTGTTTGTTTGATTTTATGGGATTTTTTCGATTTTTTTAAGATTTAATATGACTTAGTTATTATTCTTAACTCGAGCCGGACACGAGTCAAGTATTATTTACGATATTGCCACCTAGTTATTTTTCTCACCCCACCCCCCTGGACATTTCTTCCTTCTTCCCCATCCAAAACCCCTACCCGACGCCGCCCCGTGCAGCGCCGCCGCCGCTGCTGTGGATGCCACCCTGCCGCAGATCGGCGCCGCCTAGCCTCGCCACAGATTCGCCGTGCCGCCCCGACCAGGCTCGGCCACCATCGGGCCACCTGACTAGAGAAAGCCGCACCTTTGTGTCGCGCTTCCATCGCCAATCGCACCGCCGGTGACCGTCGCTGCCGCGATCGAGTAGTCGCCTCGACGTCTTCGACCCCTAGCGACCTTCCCCGACCGGAGCGAAGGCCATCGCCACCCAGGCCAGCCAGATCTAGCTACCCATCACCGCCGGCCTTGTTTTAGCCATTTTCCGGCGAGCCACCGCCTCGGCCGACCACGTCGACGTCGTGGATGTGTCAGGCTCGCCGAGCCGGTTCCAATGGTACCTAATATGACCCCTATCGAGCTTGTAGACGTTGCTGGCAATTGTTGCCAGAACCTACCGGAAAATCGGATTCATAGGAATTCGATGGATCTTCCGCGGAGCTCATCTAGTCGATCCCGATCGAATGTCGGACGCCGATGAGTGCTGAATTCGAGCTCCGAGACGTGCGATAAAACTCTAGTCGTCGCTTATTGCCGACGACGTGAGATATAATTACCTCCGAATTTATAATTTAAACTTGATGATTGTTAGCGCAACATGCTAGGGTTGGTTTATTGATGTGATTAATGCTTAATTATGGATGAAACGATGAGTTGCATGATGAGATTTAGTGTGAATGAAGAGTAAGTAATCTAATGAGAGCATGATAAGTGATTACAATGTAACTTAGAAAAACGTAATAAAATTAGTATGAATAGGATGAGTTAGAATTATTTTCACATCTATGATTATTTGGCTATAGCTGGATACTGCTTGTATTTTGAGTGTGATGTTCATTGTGTTTGATGCATCATTTAGTTAGCGGGCATTAGTGTTTAGTTTTGATGTATAGGTACGGAGTAGAAGCTCACCGCCTAGGCACGATGACACGCTTAGAGCTTCTACCAGGTCCGTTTAGGAATCGTCTCTGTTTTACGCACTTTTCTATTGTATATTTATTTTATTATTTGTAGGACGGGTTAAGTGGCGTTTTATCAGATCCCACTTAACTTGGGCCATTTAACCGAACAGTTTTCCAGTTTAATAACCCCTCGAGCATGATTTCGAAAATAAGATCCACCACAAGTTGCCTTCGGGCCTATTATATAAATCCCTACCCAGCCCTATATATATATATATATATATATATATATATATATATATATATATAGTTTTCGCGGTTTCAGTGAGACGAGAGATGGAGAAACCGACTGCATGAGCGGATGCCGTGACAGTCAAAGCGGGCATTGGATTAGTGCCAGCGGATTGTTCCATTTCCGAGGGATCCTGACAACTCCGCGTTTGAGTTCCTCACACTTGGAGAACGTGGAGGTTTACGGGTACGGTTTAGTACAGCGCATATCTGGACTTGTGGTTCAAAGGGTACTAAAGGTGACTGCCTGAGAGTACTTGGCCTTCGTGCTCAAGGCCAGGAGAAATATGGAGGTAAGGAGAGGGCTTAGGATTTGAGACCAAAAAAATGAAGTAAGAAAATGCTGAGAGCGGCATCAGTAGTAGCAGATCAGTAAGTTCGGGATGCTACCGGGTCTGCAGCCCAGTGGCTCCTCAGCAGTGCCCTTCAGAGTGTTCACGTGGAGTATATGATGTTTTCTTTCATATGAAAGTTTGCTCTCATAGTCAACTTGCTATAGTTATTTTATTTTCTGGACCAGTAACATTTGTACTAACGTGTTTTTATATTATATGTAGGTAACAATTACGAGTTGGAGGAGCCAGTTTGGACGGAGGAGCACTGTTGTCGCTTGCAAACATGTCAGTCAATTGAGTGTTTATATTGTGTTTATGATATTATTATATGGTGTGATTAAAAGCTTGAGACATGATGATGTGACGTGATTAATTGTTAAGACATGATGAGATAATGTGAACACAAATAGATTGCGCAATGGCAGCGTAGTGGGTTGAGACCCAAGTTTCAAAATGAATTACAGCATGTTAGATTTTGTATTTTGTATGAATGAAATTGTTTGATATATGGTTATCTATATATTTGCATATGTATATTTGACAAGGTGGCCCCTAATTGTATTTTTAAGGGAAACTCTGTCCGTTATATTTCAAAGTTTTTATTAATTTTTATGGGGATTGTCTTGGTGTGTACTTTGATTTGCATGTCATTCATGTAGTACCATGTTAGGGTTTGTGCATTCATTCATGCATTGTGAGTTGTATCTTCATCTTAAGACGCCGAGATTGGATCCATATGAGTTAGGTTCGGGTTAACTGACCTAACCGGGGCCTGTAACATAATGATTCGGTTCACGAGCGTCAACCGAATTTAGGGTGTTACAGGGGGAATGAGGGAGATAATTGATGGCCGTTGGATTTCGATCCAACGGCCATCAATGAAATGCGCTGCCTGCACTGCAAAAGGCAGGCAACACAGTACAATCTTTCCCATATATATATATATATATATATATATATATTTATACACATACACATTCTTTTATTAATAAAACGAGAACTACATTGTGGTCTAAGATTAAAAGTCGGAGAATCAGTTAATCAAAATACCTAAAAAAATTTAAAAATAAAATAAAAATATCTATTGTAGAGGGTTATAGGCTCAAATCCTGCCAACCTTATTTTCTTAATAAAAAAATAATAACAATATTTTTTATGGTAAAAGGTCACGAGTTTGAGCTTGGTTAATTTTAATTTCTAATTTTCTACGAATAAGAATTTATTTAATTGTCTTCAAAAAATATAATAAAAATTAAATAATAATAATTTATTATTTTATTTAAATAGGATATGAAGATATTAAATTATTATATTTTATTTCATTTTTCAATGGGAGTTTATATATAAAAATAAAATTTATTTAGTATATATTTTGCATTGTACGATATCTTACCTAGTATATATTAAAAATATTAATTGATTATTATATCTTGACGCGTTGAACGAGTGTTTTGGCTACTTTTAGTATAAGGTTATGTCTTAAGTGGTTATTTGACATAACAGCTCAATCGGCTAATCGAATGAGATTTAAAATATGTGGGCTTATTTGTAAGGGCCATTAGAGTTAAGCATAAATACTTGAAGATTGGCTGCAACAAAGTATGTCATTAAATTAAAATAAATTAAAATCTCCCATTTAGTTAGCTTTGGCTTCTCCCTGTAGTTTCCAACCACCTCCTTCAACCATCGTCCCTTTCTTAAAATTTAAAGTTTTGAGGTTGATACAAATTTATTATAATGACAGATATATTAGTTGTGGTTAAGTAATATAATAATAAATAGAATATCGTTCGTATAAAATAATTATTCACTTAATTAAAATAAGAAAATAAAATAAAAAATAAAGAATATTGAACAATTTATAATAATGTTACAATTAAAACACAAAAAAATATAAGAAAGTTAAACTCTTTTTAAAACCACTCTTCCCTTGAGTCGTCAATCTCTTTCTAATCTATCTTTGAGAAATCTAAAAACCTTAAAAAGAGCCTTTAAAAAAGAAGAAAGAATAATAGAAAATGTTTTCGAATATCGTACATAAATTATCTTTTTATAGTTAGAAGCGCCGAGTGTTGGGTAAGTCAATTTTGAGAGTTTAAAATTTTCTAACTTTTAACCGAAAGAGCGCCGCAGCACTCAAAACGGCAAGCCAGAGCACCGCGGTCCTTTTTCTGACATCAAGTCCGCCTCATGTGCGCTTTTCCCAAAGATAAGTCTCAAAGATTCAAATTTACCAATTTAGGTTCTTCCAATTTCCATTTCTTTAAATGTTCTTCAATTTAACCACTCAGGTGTTCGTAATCGTCCTTCGTAACTTCCTTTTCAAATTAACCAAAGAGAGATTTTCCTTCACAATTGATGAAACAAGATCTTTTATTCACAATTGATGAAACAAGATCTTTTCTCAATTAAATTGATTTTTCTTTGTTTCCTCGTACTTTCTTCTAGACTTTTACACTCCAATGTACTTTAAACATTAAAAACGAATAAAAAATAATCAAATAGAATATAATGACTACAATTAATAATTTCTAAGTAAAAATTACAATGTATAAAACTAATAAAAGTCACAGGTAAAAATCTCAAAAACTAAATACTATTAAGTACATAAGAATGAGTTAAAAAATATATAAGATATGTATTTTTTTGAGGTATTAACCCTTTGTTATATGTTATGTCATGGGCATGCAGTATTCAAACATGCATGGTACTAAAGGTTTATTTGGTTGACATGAAAAGTTAAAATTTATGAAATTATAGTTAAGTTATTACTTAAAAATAATTAGTTACAATGTAACTATAAATTAATTAAGGCATAAAATCTCATCACAAAAAGTTTCCTCCCTTTTTAGTATTCTTGGTGAGATATTAATTTGTTGTGGAGAAATTAGGAGGCCAAGATGCCGAGCTATGCAGCCATTATTAGAGACAAACTCTAATTTATTAAATAATTTCTATTTAATAATTAGATAGACTATAATAAGTTGATGAATACTCCAATTATAAAGATAGACTTTAATTAAGTGAAGAGATAAATTAAAAAAGGGTGAGGAGATAAACTATAATAATATAATATATATGATTTTTTAAATTATCTTATTCTATTTCGATTAGTTGAATTTTTGATTTTTCATCGGAGAGTAACTTTTATTTAGTTCCCCTTTTATTAGAATAAATTTTGTTTGTGTCTTGTAATATAGTACTCCAAAAAAAATCATATTTTTTAACACAATACAAATATAAAATGTGTACGAGACTGTGAGTTGCCTTAAAAAATCCAAGGTCTAAATGGCAAGTTTGTGGTCAAGCCAGAGGAAGGGAAGACTTCCATAATATGAGATGATGAATAGTAAATGAGAGTGCTACATATATCATATGTACAAAGAATAAGTAGTAAAAAAAAGTAAAGAATGTGAATGTGCAGAGTTGGGAACAATAACATTATACAGATACATATGTACATACACATGAATGCATGATATGACAGCTTAGTATAGCAATGTTGGGTTGGCTACACCGAGTGGACTCGAGCGAGGCCGGCGCCGACCCCCAAAGACTCGCTGGCGTACATTATACATATCTAGTATAGCACACGTCTTCCTTTCCTCGTCCAAATTCCATGCAACTGATCTACTCCACCTCACTAAGCTTATATGTTACACAACATCCATATATATATATATATATATATATATATATTATTAATCTTATTCATATGTAATCATATTTTTTATTCATGATTTATGGAGGTGGGTATTGG
Organism: Piper betle; assembly: GCA_033002965.1. Classification (NCBI taxonomy): domain Eukaryota; kingdom Viridiplantae; phylum Streptophyta; class Magnoliopsida; order Piperales; family Piperaceae; genus Piper; species Piper betle. Next base: position 189,812 of record JAURVB010002282.1, on the reverse strand, counting down.
GTATAAATTATTTATCTTTGCCAGATTGTCACCTTGATAATATCTTGGCATTAGCAAAATTATGAGTAATTTTATTCTTATTTATGGTGAATATTAATTATGACTTAATTATCTTTTTCTTTTTGTTGGAAACATAAATTTTGATATCTACGATACCTGTTATTATCAGCTACAACTGACATAGATTATGTTGCATGAACTACACCTCAAATTTAAGCTTAATCATAAATTGGTCTCTTTATGTATGGTAAATAAGTTCACAAACTATTGTCTAGTTTATATTTTAATATTAACACCTTCGGTTTTAATTTAAAAAAGTTATTATTTTACCAATGTTTTAAAAGTATCGTTGTTGTAAATATTTTGAAAATTTAGATGAAAGAGTTAAAAATATTTGAATATTGATTTGATAATTTAAAATTATCCTAATTATATATTTTCTTTATAACTTTTATCCATGTATATTAAGATGGTGGGGCCTACTTAATGTCAATAAGAAGTATAATAGCTCAAATTTATATATCTATTAGGACAAATGGCAAAGACAAGAATTAAATTACAATATTTAAGAACACTAGTGGGAAAATGAGTTTTCATGGAAAGGGACGTAGCAAAAAGCCTTCCATCAATCCAAATTAACACGGTTTTCCACTGCCTTAGTCACGGTAATTTCTCGTGACGAAGTGAGGCGGAACCCACTCATACATCGTAACCAATGTCCGTGACTAATTTTTTATCACGGAATTTTCCCGGTAAAACTGTGTAAATTGTTTTCACCGAATACTATGTCAAACGTTGATCGCTGTTATTTTCCATGTCGAAACCGTGATTAATTGCTACAGATTTCCGTGACAACTATTTTTTAAATGATAAATTATAAAATGAATAAATCAAAGTTTGTCACCTAGTTCTAAAAGCCCAAATTGGAGTTTTGTTTGTTGAGCACAGAGACAATCATTCTTACATTGAGCCCAATTATATCCTGTAAGATACTGTGTGATAGTTTAAGACCCTAAACTATATCTACGTGTGTAATTGGGAAGCATGAAATCTGGGCAGGATAAAAGATTTAGTATTTGATAAGTGATGAGTTGATTAAGGAAAAGTGATTAAGTCAATCAACATTTTGATTTGCAATCCTTAACAGCTTCTCAATAAGGTTTGGACTTCTTTCAAGGGGATGGTAAAGTTTCTTTACTTCTTATTTTTATTTTTTCAATATCTCGACAGCGTCTTCTATATCTCATAAAGGATATTTACGATATCCTCCACGTTCAAGAAAAGATATCCCCAAGAATGATCCCCCCACTAACATTAACAAATATAATAAAAAGAAAGTATTTCACGATATATATATATATATATATATATATAAAACAATTTTTTTAAAAAAATGAATCGAATAAGTGTAGGCCGCGCGCGGTGTGGGCATTTCTAATGGTGGGGCCTGTACCTCAATTTTTGTACGTCATAATAATAATAATGAAATATCTTCACTAGCTATATTATTAATATACTATAGATTTACGTGTCACTGTAACCATGCAATACCCATGCTCCGCTCAAATTGTAAAGGAAGAGCTTCAGCGAAAAGGACAACTAATTAGCCTTAAAAAATATTTTCTTTATAATATTATAGATCATAATTTAGGCTCTATGTCTCAATACTGTTTCAATAAAAAAACCCATTATATATCAAATTTAATCGGCATCATTTTTAATTATATCGTACTTTTGCTTAAGTGGTTTCTAAAATTAAATTTGGCATGATACAATAATATAAGTTATTTTATACCCATTACCGAGTGTAGCATATCATAACATAATATTCATAAGCAACAAGTAAACTCAAAAGAGCCATTTTTTAAAGCATGACTTAAAGAGTCGTCCATGGTACGAGCTAGCTTGCATGGGAATAAAGAAAATGGCAAGTGGAGAAGAGGGCGGCCTTGGGATCAGGGAGCTGCCACCGCTCCTTGTCGGAGCAGATCCCATGATTATAAATACCCAATACCTTCTCCCTATCTCCTTCCAAATCAAAGCTAGATATACCCATAACTACTACTTAGTGGTATAATTATCTGTGATCAATATGATCTGTTTGGCGTTTCCAGGCCACTCTAGCTTCAACATGGTCCTCATCATCTTCTACACCTGCATTTGGCTGCCCTGCCTGCAACTCAAGAACAACATTCTCGCCTTCTTTGAAGCCATTTTTGGCGCAAATAATGAGCATCGACATGCCGACTTTGTGCAAGATCAGTTGGAGTGTGACATGGGCTTGGCGCAAGATGGGATGGGCTCGTTGACGTCGGGCATTCCGGTGGTGAAGTACAGCGAGCTGCTTGGTGGGGATGGTGGCGATGTTGGAGCCGTGGATGGGCTATGCTCGGTGTGCTTGGCTGAGTTCGAGGCGGCGGAGGAGGTGCACCGGCTGCCGGCGTGCGGGCATGTCTTCCATGGTCTCTGCATTGCCCGGTGGCTGGACTGGGACCGCTTCTCTTGCCCACTCTGCCGGTCCAATGTTTTCGGGTTGGAGAGCCCGGTTTGCAACAAGGGGGAAAGTGGGTCATTAGATTAGTGGGCTCCACTGTTATATCTTGTGTTAGATAATTTCACTAATTTTACTTTTATTAGCAAAATTTGGGTTAAACTCAACCGACGATTTTTTAAATTTATTTTTTTTAAAATTTTATGTTAGCTTAATTACGAAACTGCATGGGGATAGATAACAATTAGTGGGTTAGAGGGCAGCCTGCCAACTCTTCTATTTTTCCTTTTATTTTTTAGGGACACCTCTTCTATTTTTCTAGATCTCCAGTTTCTTATAAATGTCCAAAAAATAAAAACAAATATGAGCCCCTTTAAGCCCTCTCGTATTTTTGTGAATTGAAATAAAGAAATTATGACCTCCTGTTATATTTGGAGGTCTAGCAAGGGTGGGCTCATATCTGGGCTCTGGGGAACCCATAAAATTTTTTCCCAAAACGAAGCCCCTTCTTCACTTCTTTCACGTTAGCATGGGACCATGTCAACTCCGTATTTTCACATAAATTATGTACCAAGAAAGAAAATAATACTTGCTATATATAAACAACACAAAGAGTATAATATTCAGCTTATCTATGACGAGTAAGAACATTTCTCCATGGGCCACCATTAGGTCATGAATTTGTCAATGATTATCATATATGGATTACTACAACATACAATTCAACAACCATAAAAATTTCTTTTGGGGTGAGCACACTTCAATCAAGAAAAAGATATTATCTTACCAAGTTTTGTTCCCCCCACCCCCCCCCCACACACACACACACAAAATGAGTTGATTCATCCGGGCAAGTGTTTTTATTCTAATTAATTTTTAGAATAGGGAAGGCATGTCGGCAAGTCCATGCAACTAAAAATCTTTCCTCCATATTATCTATATCTTCAGAGTCCCCATCCCAAAAAAGGGACCAAGTCACCAAAGATTAATGGTGGTAGCTTATAACCTAGCTTTTAGTGTCCTTTGAGATTAAACAACTCGGTAGAACATCTATCATGGCAAAGATTTAATAAGAATCTTCTTTTTATTTTTATTCACAAATACCCAAAGAATGTTAGGAACATATACCCTACAATAAGATCTATATAGAAAACCTACAATAAGATCTACATAAGAGAAAAGTTGTATGAGTCAGGGGAAAGAATTTCCTACCCCACAGATCAATCTTAGTCATCTAATTATAAGGACAATCTTAAATTAAATGTATCTTAAAAAAACCCTGCCTACCATGATCGCGGCTAGTGGTCGGACCTAGCTATGCAGCCAAATGAGGCTGTGGCGGCTAGATCCAGTGGTCAGCGCCTGATCAAATGAGAGTGCTAGACTGTGGCGCGTGGCTAGATCCGGCCGTGGGTGGCCAAATAGGGCTGCTCACTACTGGATTTGGCCATTGGGAGGGCTTGGTGTTTTTTCTTTTTTGAATATGAATTAATCTAGGTCGAATGACAGTCCATATTGATTTGTGGGGTAAAATCTTTTCCTAATCTCACCCTAAGTGCAGGCAATCATAGACTTTATATAATTACATTAGAGGAAATTTTATCTTTTGCAATAGAAGCCCTCCAAATTCCGTGACAAAAAAAATTTATTACAAAAGACTAAGTAGAAAACTTTTTTCATAATTAGTTGTCACCGTATTTGTAACACCCTGATTCGGATCACAACGTGAACCGAACTAAAGTATTAAATCTGGAGATCGCTGCTTTTGTTCATTTGAAATGCAAAGTTGACCAGTAGAATATATCAAATCACTTGAGGTATCACGAGATGGAAATTTTAATGAAATCTAAATGCACAACAAAAATACACATGGTTACACGAAAAGCATGCACAAACTCCTAGGTTAGGCTCATGTAAATAGGACATCATAAATGATTGCAAGTTATAAAGGACACTTCAAATCCTGAAAAAGATTTGATAAAGTTTCTCTTATAATTAGGACGATGGGAAAAATTTTACAAACTTGTATAAATTTTCAATTTATAAAAACCAAAAGCAGTATTCGCATCTTACACACACAGCATTTCAGAGGTGTTCCGCCTAGTTCACATCACATCATAGATTAATTTCATTTTAGTTTACATTCTCTAAGGTTGTTGGTTTTCATGGTCTTCACATTAGCCCTTCAACCTACAAAGACAAAGCCTAGAAGCTCATCTAATTCATGTTTCTTCTTTGCTAAGGGTACATGCACAAGTAACATGGTTAGTGTACCTTGAATTTATTATACCTTCAATTCCTAGAATTTGAAACTTGGAAAATTCTTGCACGAAATGGTTATTACCTACGTACCCAGAGTACACCTCCTACAAAATAGCTCAATCATAAATTAATAATAATAATTTTCATGTATTTTAAGATAGGGCAATTCTATGATTCAAAGTCTTGCAGGCTCTTATTGTAACACCCTATTTTAGCTCACCCGTGAACCAACCTAAAAATGTTACCAGTGATTGAACCGTTCGCTAATCTATTTAATTCGGTTAAGCCGACCTGGATCTACCCTCGGTGTCTCAAGATAGTGATGTAATATGCAAAACATGGATGTGATGTTGGGGTTCTAACGTTGTCCTACATGCATGCTATGATATACAAACAAGCATACAAACAAACCAAACAAATGACAAGTTTAAAAGAAATGTATATTTTAAAACAAAATAGATAGAGTCTCACCTAAAAGTGACTATAGGGGCCACTCATGTCAACAACAATCAGTATATATTTACAACAATAAAAATAAAAACATAGCATTTTTCTCGCATTTTCAGTTACCCTTACTTTTCTCATCATATGAGCCGAGTCTAAACTCCATTGCTTACTCTATTCATTTTTCCATTCTTTATTTCATTCACATGCAAGATATTTATAATAGTTCAAAGAATAGTATTTTAATTTCATCATCTACAGTTCAACACACATCATCATCACCAGTTACACTTGGCACGTACATGTGTACGTGACTTCAATGCTGCTCTTCCGCAGTTCTGACAGCGCTCATTCCTCGCAGTTCTCACCTATATATATAATTAAAAAGACGTCAGTAATAAGTGTTACTGGTCTCAGAAATAACTACTAACAAACTGACATAGGAGAGTTGACCATCCTGTTGAATAAAATCATCATTACTCTTTCTTATAGAACTCTCATAAGGGCAATAATGGGAGCTGTCGACCTCGAGCGACAACATCCCTTTTCTATCTTATTCTTATTTATTGGCCACTTTAAACTATCCCTTATGCGAGAAAATCATTCTCTTTCTCTTTCAGCCTTCTATATCCTCTGTATCACTCTTGGCCTTGAGTTGCAGAGGCCAAGTACTTCTCAGCCATGTGCCTTCAGTACCCTTTGAAACCACAAGTTTAGACATGCGCTGCATAGCAATACTCGTAAACCTCGACACTTCTCCGAGTTTGAGGAACTCAAAGGTGGAGTTATCAGGATCCCTTGGGAATGGAACAGACACTCTCCAATTCTAGAGCCCGCTTTGACGAACACACGCCCTATATCTCAAGATGTGGGTGTCAATTTTCTCATTGTCTCACATCTCACTAAAAGCGAAAACTATCGTACATAGGCCTGGTAGAATTTCAATATAGGCTATAGGCCCGAGTAGGATTTCAATATAGTAGACCTGGATCTGAGCTGGATTTGAGTTGAAAATAAACTCGAGGGATCTCATCCTCGAGGGTTATTAATCCGGAAATACAATCGGCTAAATGACGCGTATGGAGTGGGTTATGATAAATCCACCACTCGATATGTTTGCTTACCTATCAAATCAAATCATGATAGAAGGGGACAATAACTCGAGAGCGAGTCCTAAACGGACCTAGTAGAAGCTCCAATTGTGTCCACGCGTCTAGGCGGCAAGCTCCTATTCCGTACCTACACATCAAATCCAGAAGCTAATGCCCACTAATTGAATGATGCATCAAACTCATCACCAGACATCATACTCATAATACACTCATCACCCATCAACAATCAAACAATCATTAGTGTAAAAATATTTCTAGCTCATCCTATTCATACCGATTTTATTATGTTTTTCTAAGTTACGTTGTAGTCAATTAGTATGCTCAAATTTAATTTACCTAATTAGATCATTAGCATTCATTAAACACAACTCAAATCATACAAATATCACTTCATCCACAATCAGGCATTCATCACGTCAAACAATCAATCCTATCACATTGTGCTAATAACTATCACATTTAATAAATTAAGTCGGAGTTAATTATACCTCACGTCATCAGTAATTGCGACAATTGGGGTTTCATCGCACGGCTACGAGACTCAAATTCGGTACTCGATGGCGTCCGAAGTTCGATCGGGTTCGACTGGATGAGTTCGATGCGAAAAATCCTGGCCAATTCCAGCGAATCCGGTTTTCTGACAATTTTTGCAATTTTCCGCAATTTTTCCGCCGAGGCAATTGGGGCTATGGATTGGCACCAGCTCGGCAAGCTCAATCCAATGGTTGTGGTGGTGAGGACGGTGATAGTGGTGATGACCGCATGTGGCGGCGACGAGTCTGTTAGGGTCAGTTGGTTGTCTGATTGGCCCTTGGTCGGCCTAGATGACTGGTACTGGGTATGAGGGAAATGCTCAAGGGTCGTAGGAAGGCGTCAGCGGCACGGAAGTGGCGGAGTAGCACGGACGACGGCTGAATTGATGTCGTGGAGTGTGGCATGGTTGCGTGGCAATTTGGCGTAGTGGAGGCCAGGTGGTGGCTGTGGATGCTCGGGAGGCATGGCGAGGCTTAGCGGCATCGATCGGTTGCGTTGCAGCAGCCGGAGGCAACGTCAGTGATTGAGAAGGAGGGCGGCGCCAAGGGTTTGGGGGAGAAGGTGTCGGGGTGATGTTCGGTGGCAATTTTGTGAATGAAACTTGACTCGACTTCGATCTCGAGTAAAAAATAATACACATAAACATAAAATAGTACACAAAATAATCCTTAAAAATATCCAAACAAATAGGAAAAATCCCATAAAATATAATACACACCATAACATCACAATGACATGTTCTATACTTAATAACCCACCAAAATTGCTCTGTAACACGTCCTAATGTATTAATTCAGCCTAAAAATAATTCTACGATCAAATATATATAAAAAATATTGCATACTGTCATATACTCTAATAACTCATTTCTCATCATCTTTCGCACGTTATCATCATATACTCAAGAACACTTGACCCTCATCGCTCATAACTCATGGTTGGCTTCAACTTAGCAAGCGGTTTATGAAACTGACTCGACTCAAACTGATCGTTGAATTGACTGGTTTGCTAATGTAAAACTTTGACTCGAGTTACGGGTTTTATACTTATACATAATTTAAAATACATCACTAGCCTATAATACTATTCTCATTATACGACTCGTTGGCTTTATATGGATAATTATATTGACTCACTAGCCCACATAGTATTTATATCAAGCGGCCCACCGGCCTCACAACATCACAAGCAAACCACACCCACAACAATAAACGAGTCAGCCATCCCCACGAGTCATTCTCAATCCTTGTGTCCCTACGATCAAACCTGCAATACTACACTATACAAAAAACATACGTCAGTAATCAAAAGACCACTAGTCTGAAAATAACTACAAAAAATATTTCCAAACTGGCAAATGAATGACTTATCATCCACTGAAAGCTTCATCGTGAAATAAAAACCTCCACATCACCACATCATCATTGTAATCACTGAGATATCTACGCACCCAAACCGAAATACACAATAGTAACAGGCTGGTATTACGCATGAGCTGGAATATGGTCGATGGCAACATGCCCATGGCCAACAAGGCATCAACTAATCACTGAAATGCATAGTCAGATACAGTCTACGAAGTGCATACTCATGATGAATATACAATGCTAGCAGGTACTATATCTAATAATTATAATCATAATCATAATAAATATTAATCGCCAAACTGAGCTACTGTAGGTCGGGTGCTCAAGCTCCCATCCATCATGCATGCATAGAAAATCCAAAATTTATACAATAAGTATGAGGCATGGGAAAGACTAATAAATAGTGTTAGACAAAATTTTGAGTTGGATCTCATCTTTTGAAAACTCATCTAGAGATCTCAATCTTAAAGTTTTATTGATCCAAAAATTGATAAGATAACTCTGTATGCAGTGGAATCCAATAAAATGTCATTAACGTACGTCCTATGATGCAAAACAAAATTGTCATAGAACCAAGTAGCAAATCAAGCAAAGAGGAGTCCTAATAGACTTATGAAGCAAGCTCCACATCCTAACTCAATGAGCTCGACCCCGTACAACCTAACAAATGCATACCACTACTCAAACCCTGTATGATGTGTGCGTGCAATGGCATGGAAATAATCCTAAATGAAGTAATGACATGACATGTAAAGGAGCAAGAAATTAAACACACATCACACATCATTCACATGTTGAGCATATCATAGTTAGATTCTATAAAATAAAAGAGAGATTGAAACAAAAATCTATGTGCATTATGAAATCATTTTTGGGATTTAACCCGTACACTTTAAATCTAACAAGAGATATCAAAATGCTTGGGAGATTCGGGGCAATTTATTTGAGATACCTAACATGCTAGTCGAGAATAAGATTCCGATAAAATTATGAAGAGTAAGAACACAAGGCAAGGGGTAGCCAAGGGTATAAAACTTGGGCCTTTAGCCCAATGATTTGAGTCGTGGTTCACTTTAAAACCGAGACAAGTGTTTTATGTTCAGATTTTATTGACCGTATGTATGGTATGAAGTATGCATGCCAAAGCACGAGTCGTCGCAGTGTTAGGTATGTTCGATCAAGCAAGTGGATGTCTCAACTCATCCCTTCTTTTATGAGCTGTTATGTAGGTAGATAGACCCTAGGACCATGTCCTTGTGAGTCTAGAATCATTTTATGAGCTTGGGTGTGCATGAGTGTTGTGTTCATGTCGACATCTTGGGCACTAATTTTGGCAAAATAGGCTGCACGCCAAGGCATGGGGCTATTGTTCTTGCGCTCAATTAGGGTTTAAATTTTTGGTTCAGACCATGGATGGATTGGGCTAAACTAGTGCCCTTGCGCCCGTAATAGTAAAAAATTAGGGTTTTGGGTCCTATTTTTGGTGCCATTGCACCCCTTGAGCACCCTTGTGCTCATACTTGGTTGAAGATTAGGGATAACTTCTAGAAGTAGAGCCCTTGCACCTAGCAAAGCGCCTTTGCACCCCAAACTTTTCACGTGGGCGATGGAGCTGATTGGTTTGCCCGTTGGTTGTCAATGCTAGCGTCCTTGTGCCTGGCAGCCTTGTAGCTGGCAGCGTGCTTTGCGATGGCCAGGACTTTTAGTTCTATAAATTCCCACTTTCCCCTCTTCTTCACCCTTCAAGCACTTTCCTCCTACCTCCCTTCTTCATCCTTCCTTCTCCTTCATTCCCAGACCCTTTCCAAGTCCTTTTGAAGCTTCCAAAACCTTAGGAGTTGAAGGTTTTGGGGTGGGTAGCCCCAAGAACCTCCTCCCAATCTTCTTAAAGGTAAAAGTTTCATCCTTTCTTCTTCTTTTCCGTTTTGCATGTTAGGCCTTTCTTTCCAAGTCCTTTTGAAGCTTCCAAAACCTTAGGAGTTGAAGGTTTCTGGGGGGGGAAGCCCCAAGAACCTCCTCCCAATCTTCTTAAAGGTAAAAGTTTCATCCTTTCTTCTTCTTTTCTGTTTTGCATGTTAGGCGTTTTAGGCCCCTACCCAAGCTCCAAAACCTTTGTGCCCCCAAAAGGGACTTTAAACTACCAGAGGAAACTCACAATAGGTGTCACAAGCCTCTCTTAATCCAAAAGCTAGCTCGGGGAATAAGGTTTTCCCATTAGTGTATATACAAGTCGCCAACAACTTCTACGACCGATGTGGGATAAACCCAACAATTCTCCTTCACACATCGGGCGTGGCCCAAAACCATCACCATCTAACAATCGGCGTAGGCAAACCTGACTTGAACTTGGCTTTGATACCACTTGTTAGGCCTTTTAGGCCCCTACCCAATCTCCGAAACCACTGTTGGACCCTTTGGGCCCCCAAAACGGACTTTTAACTACCAAAGGAAACTCGCAATAAGTACCACAAGCCTCTCTTAATCCAAAAGTTAGCTCAAGGAATAAAACTTTCCTATTAGCCTATATGCAAGTCACCAACAACCTCTACGACTGATGTGGGACAAACCCAATATTGCATGCTAATTTTCATTTGCATATGTATGCTGTAGTATTTTTCTGATATTTTAAGCTTATAGTACTATGTATTCTGAGCAAGTTAGCATAGGCTTGAGTATTTTTAGAGCTGTCATAAAATTGTAATAATTTTGTACCATAGAATGTTAGTTTTGTGCACACATGTAGCATCTTTTCCATAACTCATTCATTCCATATCATAAGAAATTAATCTTGGTTTCATATGACTCCTAACTGATGTAGCTATACATCCATATACTGCATGTATATGTTCTTTACTGGTTACACGCCCAAATTGATGGTAGCATGTGCATCACATTTCTGTCTTATGCATGTCCAGATCAGTGATGTTCGCCTTGCGATTTTTATATCTTTGTGTTGTTGTTTTTTGGTTGAGATCTTTTGTGCATGCTTAGATTTGTGGCCTAGATATACCCCAATAAAATATCAGACTAAGAAAACTTCATCAAGGGCATGAATAAAACCGGAAATAAAAGATGATGCTCGCTGTTTCAGTTAGGATAGTATGAAACCTGTAAGCCCATGGTTCCAAACCTACATGAAAATTAAGATGTTACCTAAGCCTATTATGAGTAAGCCCAATAAATTTCAGCCCATTCTAAACCCGTTAAAGTGGATAATTAATTAAGCTAAAGTAGGCAGTTGTATTAAGCTAAATAAGTGGCATGAGTTGTGTTATTTGCAAAAAATCCTAATTCTGTAATGCACCCCTTAAATCTAAGTAAAAGACTTAACTCCATTAAAAGTGAGCTTGAGTAACTTAGATAGGATATGTATATTATATATGTCATGTATGTCATATGTGATTGTGTGAGTGTATGTGCATGTGAGTGAGACTTTTCCTTGTCTGCTTGCATAACTAGAGTTTGGCTCTAGTTCATTTCATAACTAGGATATGGAAGGAGCTTGCTGCTATAGGTTGAAGAGCTCTACTCACCAGGTTTATAGTTGTCCCTTATGCTTGACTCTGTAGATGAGTTTAGTCAAGTTTTCACGAGAGGGCGATATTAATGATGTTTTATCAAATCCCAATAAGGGCAAGCCATTTAGTCAAATTTTTATGAGATTAATAAAACTTTAAGGTTGAAACCCTTTGATGTGTTTTTTTAGGATAAGACCCAAAAAACTATATTATGAATCTCCTACCTAAGCCATATAAGTATGTTTTTAAGTGAATTTTTCAATGAGAAATGTAACATAATGTATGGAGATATGCGGGTCATGTTAGTATTCCCTAGACCCCGGGCAATATAGTCATATGTAATGCAGTGCATTTCTGAAAATCGTGGCGCTAACTAAACTTTCTTTCTTTACCGTAGAGTACAATGGCCGTGGTATATGGAGGATGAAGTATGGGCTTCTTTTATGTATGTATGATGGTTTATATTTGAACATTGATAACTCAATTCTTTTATGATTATGATTATAGCCATGTGTGGAAATTCTTGAAGCTTCATACGAGTCCCATGAATATTACGACATTCATCTGCTGACTTGATATAATCCTTATGTTAACTACAGACTTAGTGATCTTTAGATTATTGACATATTTTCTTACATATATGTAAGTATGTGCACTTGGAATTGACCGGCGCTGGCGAACGAATCAGAGGGCTCGAAGGGGAAGGTTGAGATTGGATGTTTCTTATGTATTTAATGTTTTTGCTATGTTTTATAATCATGTTATATAATTCATATTCTATGGACTTATGTAATTGAATCTCATGTAATGCACTCTTATGTGGACTTGGCCCTAATCTATGTATGAGTCTTATGTATTGGTGATTTTAAGTACGTGTTCTTTTGTTTTGCATTGACTGTTTTGTAGGTTAATGAATAATCTTTGGGGCATAAAACTAACAAATTTTTGTAAGTTGTTTATGTAAACTTCAAAGTCCGGGAATATAACGAGAAGCTTAATAAGGTACACGAAACTTTATTGTTATAATTGTTTGAGTGTGAAAGAGAAACATAGATAGAAGGAGCTAATATTTCTTACTGCTTGAAGAGTCCATGCGAAGACCATATGCTATGGTATGAAGCCATAGCAACTGATGATGCCATGTGTTATTTACTTCCTTGTATTGAAGGGTATATAGAACATGAAACCATAACCCTAGAAATGTTTTAACTTCATAACATAGTTAAGTAATAAACTATATAACAACTCAAAACCTAAGTAATAAGAATATGGATCATGCATGGTTGAATAAACAAAACTCTTAGTTGTAACGGGGGTGTGCCTCTACACACTCGGAGTACTCATTGCATTTCTTTAAAGTCACCACTTTTAGTTACAGCTGAGTTGCACCGCTTCTCACTACTTTGTCTGCTTTTATACACAACAAGATAGTACGCTAAAGATGAGACTAACACTCTTCTGGTTGTTATCATCTGTTGTTTCAAATCAAGGTGCTCTACATGAACAGAAGCTGGAAATTGTACTTGTTGGCATGGTGAAGTAGTTTCTAAATAATACTTGAAACTACCAGCAATGAAGGTGTCCCGCCATGCAATTACCTTGCAATAAAAATGAGAAAACTCACAATAAAAAGACTTTGTAATGGCCCTCATCATTTTCCTCTTGGTTGTAAAAAGCTCTACGCAAAAATAATTGACGACATGGCCTTGGAAGACATCCAAGAATTTAATATGGATTTTTCCTCTTACATTTCAAGATAAGGAATCAGACAGAAAGAAACAACCATAGCATTAAGGAATTAATAGTATGATGCATAATTCATTTTTTATAATGTTTGAAGCTTCATTGATTATGGAAGAATGATGGTGTCTGTGTAGGATGTGTGGGATAATTCAAGAAAAGCAGAAAATAGTGACTCAGGGTTGAAATCAGAGTTATAAATTTTGTTACCTATTCAAAAGATATCTAATGTTTGATTAAGCATTCCATCATCTTCCCATTGCAAATTCTTAGAGTTTGCCTCCGGATCCTTGCCAATGAACTGAAGAGGCACCTCAAGCGGTGGCGGAATCTGCAAACAAAGAAACCATGTTCTCACATTTCTATATTTCAAGAGATAAATAGATCGTATTATGTATGAAGCCAAAAAAATCACCAGCTTCAAATAGAAAGAAAGCAAGCTACCATGCATCGAATTAAGGGCCATTTGATTCCACGGAAAAAAGGATGTTGCTTAATTTCATTGGCACCGCTATTGGATCCTAGGCGATTTGCGGGATCTCTGTGCAGAAGTCCATGGATCAGTTGTCTTGCAGTAAGACTAACCTATTAAAAGATGCATTGAACAAACGATTAATGGTCATAAAATAGTTGCAGAAGCAAGTTGTTTCATTTATTCATAGTTGATTTTGCTTATAGAACATGTGATAATATATATTCATTGCAGTCCCAGAAAAAACAGGGCATCTTTCTCACCTGAATACTGCTGGGAAATGTGAGATCTTTGTGCAAAATATTTGCAAAAGTTTTCTGTCTATTTTTTCCCCTAAATGGAGTACGCCCATACAACATCTCATAAAGCAGTATCCCTAAACAATATGCAACAGAACAATTATAATTAGTATTCTTACCAAAGACATTTATAAGATCAATTAGATTTGTCCACATATGCCAATGACTTACAACCAGCTTAGGTAAAGAATAAAAAATGGCTTCACTGGGTCATTCTTTGTTAGTGTAGGTCAACTCATGATGCAGCGCATGCCATATTTATAAGTTGAATATAAGGAACTAGTTTCCAACAGTCTTTTTATCTAGTAGTCTTGTTTTAGTTTTCTAATTTGATTTCAGTATATTACTTGCTTTAGGAGTTTTATTTTAGTTTAATTTGCTCAGGGAAAGTTTCCTTATTTGAGTTATTCTTTGCTTAGGAGTTTCCTTTCAATTATTTTACTTGTTTTAGGACTTGCCCGCCACAATTACTTGTCATGTAATTGGACGAAGGCCTCAGTTTTCAGTAGATTAATAAAGTGCTTCTTGTCCCAAATTTGCCTAGGCACAACCAACCATGCTCATCTACTTCTCTTCCTCTTTTTTACTTGTTTTGTTAAACCTATCAAATAATCTAGTAGATTAGCAACACATTGCTAAGCAATAATCACCACGCTACTCATCGTGAGTAAAATTCCCAACTTTTATCATCTTGTATCCTATCAACTGCTATTGGAGCCAGTTTTTTATTAAGCAAGGTGATATTAATCTTGTACATTAAATAGGTTTTGCTAAGTAGGCTATTGTTAGAGCACTATTTTTCTATAATTTATTATTCCTATTAAGTAGGGGATTGTTAATATTCTAGATGAAAGCGAAGGGCTCATGTGGAGAGGCAAACACACTGAGTGATTATGCAATCTTCTTCTTCCACCAAAAATAAATGGCAAAATTTTGTCGGGCAGATGCCCTTTGAGTTCAAATTTTTAAAATGCTGTAGACTATTTCCATATGTAATTTAAGTTTCAATTATTGCTAGGTGAGGAGGTTAGACACTTCCTAGGAATCAGGGATCTTATTTGGGTGCATTCTATCCTGTAATCTGTAAATCTCTATAAATAAGTGACAACAATAGGGGACAATCTTGTGGACCTCACTATATTTTTAATCCTCTATATTTTTTCCAACTATTCTTCCTATTCTTATCTACTTCCATCATTATTTTACATTTCAACACCTTTCTTAACACCAAACTTTTATTCGAGCTTGTAACTGGACAAGCAATGGAGCGTGATTATTAGCAGAGTAGATGGTTAAATAGGAGACTAGCACTTTCTCTCACCCATAATTAAAGAAATCTACACCAGAATTCGCCAATCAACTAACCAAAAATAAGCAACTTTTGATGCTTTTGCATGCGGCCACGGGTGGGACTATGGGAAAGAAGGATGTGAGGGATCATAATAATAGGTGGACACAAACTAGAAACCCTAAATATTGGAAGTACTCTGATGGGATATGAAAGAAATAGTCTTGCACATGGTTGTTGCACATTGAAATCCTCATAAGTGGATAGAAATAAATGCAAAAAACCCAAACAACCAGGGCCAATTCTCTCTTTTCTCTTTGTCACATTCAAACTCTATCCTTGTTGATGACAATATTAAATTATGATCAATTTTCTTTTTCACATTCCAAAAATTTATCCTTGTTGATGACAATATTAAATTATGATGAATAATATATTTATTCACTTCGTCCAAAGCCATTTATTCCTTCATAATATAATCGATATGACTTGTTCTTATCCCATATGCTAGGTGATCTGCACAGGAAAAAAAACGACAAAATGAAATTTGAATGCAAATTATCATACCAAGAGCCCACCAGTCAATGGCACTACTATGTCCGGTACCTGTGATGATCTCCTGAAATTCATTAAGAAAAGAATTAGCCAAGTAGAAATTCAAAAGACAAAAAATGATGATATCATATGAAGGATGGGTTTTCTTTCAATCTGGAAAATTTTACACCAAAACATAATCATTCTTTCAATGCATAATTCTGTCAAGCATACCCTACTTGGAACTTGAAATGTGAAAGAGCTTTCATGATAATAGTTCTTTAGCCGTTTGTTTGGCATTTGTAACTAGTACACCGAAAATATGGTGTTGTCATTTATAAAAGTTTGGCAAATCATGTATTGCTGTAGTTTTATACTTAAAAGCATTGCTAGAAGCTGATTAAGACGAATACTACTTCAATGCTTATAAGCCAGTAGAGTACCATAATAGAAGTTTGTGTCGTTAAAGTTTCTAATAAAAATTCAAAACTTTGAAACCCCCAGCATATGTCAAGGAAAACACAACTGTGAGAACAGGACAAAGGAATTACCTGCGTGGATGGTCAAGATAATACAATTCAATAAATAAATAGGAGATAATGACATGCCAAAAATTCCAACAATCAAAGGTATTAGAGAGATGACATTGTTTTGTAATTGAAATCAACCATGGAAGCTACTTGGCCATCGTTCCAAAACCTTTAATAATTCAGAGAAGACCTATTATGACAATAAATTAATAATTGTGCGGTTTGATTGACATTAATTAGAGAAGATAGAATCTCAAGAAAAGCCACAATAGTTGGCAGTATTGAACGGAATTTCATCTACTGTACCCAATCTTGTGTAGTAGTCGAATGAAATCTAGTTGAATAGAATCTTGCTTTTTGCAAACACCAATCAAGAAGTCCCTATACTCATTTTGCTTTTATTTTTAACTAATGGAAATACAAATAAGTGAAGGTTGAAATCATACTGGTGCAATATATTCTTCGGTCCCAACAAAAGAATTTGATTGCGTGACTGGTTCTGCAACAAATGTTGGTGGAGGCAGCGCCTTGGAGTTTTTCCTCTTCGAAGATGGAACATTTTTTATTACCTGTGTGACCAAAAAGTTAACATAAGGTAAATCATAAAGAAAGGTATAAGCTATCTTAGATCGTGGCCATCCTTTTTGTGACATGGCTTCTTTATCAAAACTGCACAAGGTTATACAAAAGAAAATCATATAAATTGTGTGTTTCTTATAAACCCACAAAACATCTATATATTGAAGGCTATAAAGTGCTTAGAAGGCTACACATAATCCAGGCACCCAAATATGGCATTTCAAGCATAGAAGGAAATAGTATTCATTTTTTACCCATAATACAATGAGCAACTAAATTAAAATCATAATATTTTATCCACTAAAAAATTCCTAACAACTATGAGTGTTCAGTCAGATTTCTGCATGAATGTCGAAGATACATCTTCACTTAATCAATTATGAACTCCCTACTCAACCATGGCTAGTGTATTTACAAAAAGAGCTTACAATTCACAGGGCAACAAATCAACTGGCTGTGTTTTTCCATGATCACCAAACAATGTGGACGATCTATTAGAAAGGTAAAAGAACTGCTCTGCTTGTCTTACAAAGTGGCTCCATAATACAACAGGTCGGATCATCATGAAGACAATATTGTGGACCTGGCACACACAGGCACGCTAATGGAAACTGACTTATGCATTCTTCTATACTAGGTTATTTTTGGCCTATTTTGCACTTGTGTCATGAGTTGTGAAGTATTGCACTTAATGTTTAAAATTTATTAAGCCTGATTGGATGTTCTGGGCTTTGAATGTCTTTTGATTTTGCAGTTCTTTTCACTGGTTAGATTAATTTTGTACTTCATAAATATTTTAAGACTATAGAGAGATCAATAGTTCCACCTCTTGAGATTTTCCAGTTCAGTTAACACTGCATTCAGATCCCTACATATGGTGGTCCATGATTTATGTTTAGCTTTCTCAGATACTTACAACTGCACTATAGAGTACCTTATCCTGCTCTCCAAAAGATCAATAGCTCTATATGAAAAGAAGTCTCGATAAGGAGCCCAGGCAAAGTTTATTAAGACAGAAAACCCAAGGCTTCAACGCTCTTCATTTATCTTTAAGAATGGCATTGTCCCTTAATTCCTCACGATAACAACATATAAGCATCATTTTACTGCTTTTCTTTTCGCCAATGGATGTTTTCTCTTTTGTAACAACTTGAACTTTTTATGAAAAATGGTTAAGCCATCTTGTTAAAGTTGTGTAATGTTTGGTGTTGATTGGGGTTTGCCGTATTGTTTATTAAGTTTGAGTTTGTTATGTACGTGTTTGTTAGTATAGTGCAGTTAGGAAGGTGGGGGATATACTCAAGATATATTCTACTTGTATCTTGTATATTGTCGTAACTATCTATAGATATAAATAGAAGATAACAAGCCACAGTGAACTCATCTTGAGTTACATGTTTTCTATTATGATATCAAAGCTACGTTTGGCTTTGGTGTTTTCTCTTCATTTATCTATTTGAGTTTGTTATTAAGTTTGTTATGTACATGTTTGTTAGTATAGTGTAGTTTGGAAGATGGGGGATATACTACTTGTATCTTGTGTATTGTCATAACTATCTATAAATATAAATAGAAGATAACAAGCCACAGTTTTCTATTATGGTATCAAAGCTATGTTTGGCTTTGGTGTTTGCCTACACTGATTGTGGAAGTCTTCTTTATGGGTTTCGCCTGATGATTTAAGGAGGATAAACCTGAGGGGTTGCAAGTGCTGTTTGGGCAAAGGATGATGCACAAGTGAGATTGTGGTTGTGGAATAGCATGGAACCCCATGTAAGTTCTAATGTCATGTTGTGGCCTACGGCCTATGCTGTGTGGATCTCAATTAAGGAGACATACAACATCCAAAGGATCTACGAATTGTGTGAGGATGTGTTCCTCACTAAGCAAGGTACTCAACCTCTCCATGAACATTATAGTTTTGTGAAGTCCAAGTGGAAAGAACTGAACCTATATTAGCCTTATCCTGGAGACCTTGCTACAAGGAAGTGACAAAGAGAGGAGCAAAAGGTTATTTCATTCTTGGCTGCTCTTGGCCCTCGCTATGAGTTAGCCAAGAATTAGATTCTTACTGGCATTGAATTGCCTACAGTCAATGCTACCTTCTCCCTGCTTTCCAGGATGTCAGTCGAGACAAGTCAATGTGATGAGAGTGAGGAGATCTACTTCAGGGTATTGCATTACTCTAGGTGGAAATCTTGTCTTATCGAAGAGTAAGAAGAAAAATGTGGTTGCTAGGTCTTCAGCTGAAGTTGGGTATCGAGCTGTTGCTAAAGCTACAACTGAGCTTGTCGAGTTGAAATTACTGCTAGAAGAATTAGGGTTCTCTATTTCTAAGTCAATGAATTTTTGGTGCGACAATCAAGCTGCCCTTCACATTGCTAATAACTCTGTCTTTTATGAGAGGACTAAACACATTGAGTTGGATTGTCATTTTATTCGTGATAAGGTAAAGGAATCATTGGGGTATATCAGGTTAGAGATTCAAGTAGCATACATAATGACCAAAGCTCTTTCTATAGCACGACATCAGGCATTGAAGTCCAAGCTATGTTTGGTAGATGCCCCTCCATAGCTTCAGGGAGAATGTTAAAGTTGTGTTATATTTGGTGCCGATTAGGGTTTACTGTATTGTTTAGTCTATTTCAGTTCTGTTTGAGTTTGTTATTACGTTTCTTATGTACGTGTTTGTTAGTATTGTGTAGTAAGGAAGATAGGGGGATATACTCAAGATATATTCTCCTTGTGTCTTGCATATTGGTGTAACTTTCTATTGATATATATAGAAGATGACAAGCCATGGTGAACTCATCTTGAGTCACATGTTTTCTAACATATCTAATTTTAGCAACAACAAAAGTTCAGTCTTTTGTGCAAGAATTCTCTGTTGATGATATAAAAATGAACATAGTTAATTCTAATAAATGGAGACCACCCAGTTATCTCATATTAACATATGACGTTGATATTTTTATATTCAATAGATTTGAATAGACTAACGTATGAACCTGTGGTTTACAAGCCGTCAAAAAAGATAGATCAAAGTCAGTCAATACAGCATGTCCATCCCCTTGGATCAAAATGTTTTCAGGCTTCAAGTCACGATAAATTATTCCTGCATATGGAATAAAGATTATTCAGACCGCAAAAGACAAATACAATTCAATATGAAATATGACATAATTTTAAGAAAATAGGAAATTTGTCTTCCAGATATTTTGTTTTTCAAAAACGAGTCTCCTAACTATTGCATTGCTCACACGTTTCATTCACAACTACCATAGTTTTTTTATTTTATCTAATGAGACCTCAGATTTACATTATTATACTTTAATTTGTCTAATTAAATATTGTTTTCATTACACTTAAACTTGTGGTTCAGTTTAACTAGGGAAACCATGTGCTGAAGCTTTGATCGTATGCTATACGATGATCAATACTTTTCCACCATATCACCTATTTTTATGTTCATCAACCATATAGTTTAACAGCTGTATAAGCACCACACAAAAAAAAGAAAAAGAAATAAAGATAGAAAGAAAGAAAGAAAGAAAAAGAAAAAGAAGAAAAACGAAAATAAGAAGAAGAAGAAGAAGAAGAAGAAGAAAAACAGTAATATTCAAAAAGGTGGCTGTGAGTTTTGTATCTGATAGCAAAGAGGAAAAAACAATGAAAAACTAGCAAATACCATGAGATTAGAAGTACGACAAATTACCCAAACAATGAAGGTACTCCAGGCCAATCACAACTTCAGCAGCATAAAACCTAGAAAACAACTTAGATAATGAATCTATTAACAATTCAAGGAAATGGTGAAATCACTTGAGCAACATATGAAAAAAACAGTAAACTACAATCAAATAACCTCATTTGTAAAAACTTTCTAACAAACCTCAGACATTATAGTCAGGCCTACACCAATACAAATATATAGAACTCGAGATTGGCGCATTTCAATCAGACTGTTCCAGTTAGGATAATTTCCTTCTACAGATATTTGTCGATGAAAAACCGTGCAGACTATTTAGGATCTGCACAATAATCATACTAAGAGAAGGGGAGAAACTGATGATGGACAATATGCTATTTTAATAGTCTCCTAGTTATATTAGAATTAAAGTTCCCCAAGATAAGTTGTAGTTAGTTTATTTTTAATCCCTGTTTATGTATTATTAACCCAGGGTATTTTAGCCAGTTTCATTTAGTTTTATTATCAGACGTATTAGTAGGAGTATATTAGTCATTAGGGTTTGTTTTAATTAAATTATTTCATATATATATAAGGACGATATGTATT
Source organism: Piper betle (assembly GCA_033002965.1). Classification (NCBI taxonomy): domain Eukaryota; kingdom Viridiplantae; phylum Streptophyta; class Magnoliopsida; order Piperales; family Piperaceae; genus Piper; species Piper betle. The sequence goes on along the minus strand of JAURVB010002282.1, from coordinate 168,345 downwards.
AGTTTTTTGAACATCACGTTGAAGAAAAAGTTCTGTTTGGTTACCTACACGTCGCTGCCTTTTCTTCATTTTGTTGCTGCTCTAAACTTCTTCAAGTTTGAGTTTTAAAGACTTATAAGGTTCTTCGTTGAAGCTTATTGTCTAGTTATCAGATTCCATAACACAAGGTCGCATCAGAAATTAGTCATTGATATCAACAAATATACTCAAATTAAGTTTTATACAACATTTACAAAGCTTCTGCATAAAAGTGCATAGATATTCTTGGTGAAATGAGGACAATAAAAGAACTCTGATGCAATATGATCACACAAAATCTATATATTGATAAGGTGAAAATGGCCTAAAGGATAAAGATACATGTGCAATGAATACTTCCTCCTCCAAGATTTGTGCAAAGAAAGTGCAATAGCCGTAAAATCTAAACAAAATGTGCTTACATGGATTTTGCTAACTGCTAATATTATACCACTTCAAATGAAAATAAAATTTAAATAGAGGACTCACAATAGACCTAGGTCTCAATGATCACATATCATTGGAGAAGTTGAGCTTACATCTGTTTACACAAAATTTCTACTTAATTTAAACTAGAAATTAGCCAAAGAAACTCTTTTTTTTTTAATATACCTGGCAGATTCTTCTTTAAAAACTTTCATGGGCTGCTTATCCAATACCCCAAACAGCTCACCCCCGGGGCAAAAATCAGTTATCAGACAAACATGTGTAGGAGTCTATAAAGATATCAAAACATTAGCTTCTCTAAGTGGACAATCTTAAATTAGTGATAAAAAAGGATAAGGAAACATAATGAAATGTATAAAAGTCTACAAAGAAGATCAATCTGAACACCAAATAAATATAGACATCACAATGTCTCTATTTGTCGTAAGGAAAAAGAAAGGACTAAAAAGGTGTGATAATGGCAGTTCAAAGTTGCTAGTAGTTTACACTGAATTGGGATGGGTGCGTGATGTAAAATGATGGTGATGATAATGATTATGTTCTTGCAATGTTAGTGATAATGAATTTGATATAGAAGTGCAGAAACCAGGGTGAATACATAAATAGTGACTAACCTGAAATGATGCATACAATGTAGGAAGAAAAGGATGGTCCAAGAACGATAATATTTCCCTTTCTAGGCAAGCTCTATGTACCTGTGTCTCATCAACAATATCACTACTTGGTAAGCTCCAGTTGCATAACATACCCAAATTAGTGATTGGAAGTGAATAAAAGCATATATCCAGGAGTTCACAGTGAATAATACAGAAATAAATAATGATAATGAAATCTAAAATAAGTTCACGACTTCGTTTTAACTTTTAAGACAAAAATCATACTTTGTTACGGTCTAACATTACTGCCTTGTCCATCGCCTTCATAGCATACAGCTCACCTGTGCCTTGGAGCTCAACTAAATGAACACTGCAATAATAAAATGAAGAACTAGTAATACATAAAATTATTACAACATATAATTAAAACTCAAATGAACATTTTAACACGACTAAAACGCTTTCCATCTAACTTTTACAAGTCATCATCCCTGTAAAATAAAAGAAAGTCTTTGCAGTATTTGATAATAAAAGTAAACCGAATAGCATTACCTGCCTGTATCACCACAACCGAGAGGTCTTATGGGCTTGAAATGCTTTAGACCAATTCTTTCACCAGTTTCAGTTATCTTAACATCAGAAAGCGGGAGCATAAGATGCAAAAGCAAAGAACACTTGGCACTAATAGAAGCATTTCAGGAAGAAGGAAATGCGTTTAAGGAAGCCAAAAAAGCACTAGATATTTTCTTGTTAAAGTACAAAATAGAAGATACGGAGCATGGACTTAAATAGAGTACCTTCTGTATTGCCTTCCAAGAGGAACAGTTCTTTTGTGAGGTCTAGGATGTACAGGTCGTGAATGAATAGCCCACAAATCCTCAGGCCTCTACAGGCAGCAGAAGGATGCATTATTAGCAGCTTTTATGAAATAAGTTTAATTTAAGCTTTGATGTATTATGTAACTAGTAGGCATTAAAGATAAAGCTATCGGACATTTTTTATTCAACATATTTTGAGATATAAACGAATAAACCATTATAAGATCTTGGACCAATTAAAAAACTGTCATAAAGCATAGACTTTTTATGAACACTTCTCATGTAGCAGCTAATACTGAATTTTTATAATCTAGGACTTACTCCATGGTGAAATGGATTATAAGAAAACAACTTGAACGAACTTATAATGGTGAAATGGATTATAATCATGCTAATTCACCCGAGTTTCAAACATAAAAATAGGCTCAACAACTCGAATGAATGATTAATGCTTCTTATGCTTTCCGAATGTGATAACATTATAATGGACATTGAAACTTGCCCCATGCCTGAAGACCATGTTCTTTACAAAAATTTGTCCACCTTCATCTTAGGAGGTGAATGCAATAGTATTAATATTCTAAGTTCGGCCATTGACCATGACGCTGGTTAACCTCACTCTTGCCCACGATTCTTCTTATTGATGTTATGGCTATTTCCAATGATGGCTCTGGGATTCAAGATGTCAAAGGCAAATCAATGATTCTGTTTAAGATGATATCTATAGTTACTCGGATGGCTAATGATGGTTCTGGGATAGAACTGCAATTCCAACTGTCGTAGGTGAGCTTAAAAGTTCACCACAAGTAATTCAAAATATGCCCATGAAGTATGGTGTGAAATATGACCTTTTTCCTAGAACATTCAATTATAAAAAATAAGCATCAAGAAAGTATACCTTACCAAGTTCGCATCTGGAAGTTCTCGGACAGCCTCGTCAACATTCTCAGCAGTCTCTTTAACCTGTAAAACGGATAATAAAGAAATTACAGATGACATACTATTTTGATACATTCTCTTGGAATATGAAGAGCTGAAGATTTACCAGTTTAGTACTCTGCATCTCAGTGTTCTCTGAAATGCGATTTCTCAGTGGTTCTAGATGATCACTTCCATCTAATTGTACACCTATAAAATATTGCAGTTCACCCTAAAAATTTGCAGAAAGTTAGGCCTTTTAAAAGTTGTTCGCTTCAGTCCAGATACAAGAGTCCATCAATATTATAGACAAGAAAATCAAATTCAAGTAGAATATTTGGAAAAAAACCTTCTGGTCACGCATTGGTTGAAGATGAAACAAATTCCAAAATTTCTTCCCTGCAATAGGGAAACTAATTAACCTTCTCAACAATGCTAAATAATATTAGCAAATATGTGGACTATTTTACAGGAAATAGCCAATTACTTCCAAGCAATACTCAATAAAATTAACCCACATGGAACATAAGAAAGATTATTTACCACTCTTAGTATAATTGATAAGCTGTACAGTAATATCTTTTTGTTCTCTGATAGCATCTCTTATTTCCTGAACGGTTGCTTGATCTGTATCAGGCCCTTGGAGAAACCTACAGACATGACATTATTTAGATTAGAACAACCTATATAGAAATGCCATTTTCTCATCACAATTCTACAATTCTACACCGTAGAATATAGTGTTTAAAAGTCATAACAGAATGTAAAGAAAGTCATAACAGAATGTAATAATACTACCAAAAAATCCACATCATTCATACCGGCAATTTCTACCAAGGATTTCCTCCCTACTGTATTCAGTCAGTTCAAGAAAGCTGTCAGAAGCAAAGATCTGAATATAAACCACAAGTTCACAGTAAGTAAAAATGGGACAAGCTGTGGCAAACTCTTTCCGACTCTAACAAATAGAATATAAGACAAACTTTGGCTAGCATTTACAAATAAAAAAGATAACTCCATTAGCTATCCTTCGAAGTAGGTTGATTTGCTATCATCAATTTTCTAAGTCAGACACAACTCCTTTTCAATATTGCAGAGGTTCTGGGTGCCAGGTCAAAAGAAAGTCTTATGGTGGTGAAAAATAAAATCAATACTTGAGTTCTCAATTCATGATATTCATTTCAGGTTTTCTTAGTTCAAGACTTCAAGCTTACAATTGGATTATCCGGAAGCCGAGGATCCGTAATCACAAAGTTCTTTTCAATACGCTCTAATGTTGTGGCTAAATCAATTCCTTGACGGATATCCTTTTCTCTTTCTAGACGATCCCAGCTGTTAGATCTTTTTACATCTTTGGTCATCATGATTTCTGGCTCAAGAGGAGGCTCAGGATCATGTTTCCCAGAGAAACTCACAGACTTCATTTTAAACCTGCAACCAAAAAGTTACAATTAAATGATAACCAATGATTACTAGTGTATTGTTTGAGATTCTCTTCGATTTTAGAAGCTAATGGGTTATTAATATAAATTTATAAATCTAGAGTTATATGTAAACATGGGAAAACTGCTTTCATCTTAAATTAGGAAGTTGGCTTGTGGTAGGCTATTTTGATTTTTATATAAGTGGAGAGAAGAATCAATTGTACACATTAATGTACTAGTACTCCCTTTCCTTGTTATTCCAAGACGGTTCAAATCATCAAACCAATAAGACTCAACTATGTTGCCAGAAAAATGATGAATAATAAGAAACAGAAATTCTAAGAGGTGAAGAGGTCAGGAGCACAGATCATGCCTACTGCGAATATGAGTATATACTTGCAATTTAAAATTTGCAAACCTACAACATTTGTGGAACAGAATACAGAATTTACAGACAGAATATTGTACCATCCAATAGACATCACCCCAAATGTCAGTTTCTCCAGTCTACTGTTACTAACTGCTATCATTCATCAACATCAATGATGCCCAAATAAATTCAAAGAGCTGAAGATGTCAATGCATTAACGTATACACATCAACTAATCTTGGTATGATCACAATTGACCAGTCTGTGCAGAGATATTTGAGCTTTTTGTACAATTATTGGGCACAGAAGAAGATGAACTTGTAAACCAAGAAGATGAGTGCAACAATGAATTTATTAAACAATGATGAAGCAGAGATTCACAGAAAATTATGGCACTCCTGAAAGGCAGAATTATACCCCATCAATGAAACACGCGATGGTTTCCTCGATTTTTTGTTGAAGTAGTTGCTAGTGCTAATTCTTGACAATTCATTTTTTCCATCCCACAATGGATTTTGCCCATAAGATGTTTTATTTTCATTTTCTGCAGATACGGGGAGCAGAGAATCCAAATTAAGCCTATCTTGATCCACTAGCTGGCCTGATACATCATCATTTCGATCCTGAACATGCACTCGGGGATGCTTCACTGTGTGTACCACCTCGGTGATTGATTCTAAAGCCTTTTCCTTTTGGCGAGCTGAAAATAAAATAGATATGAATGATATCTATTGATTGTAATACGTAATGTGAGAAAAGAATGTCAACCACACTTTTTACCATCATAGTGAATGAGCGACCTTGGTAAGCCATTTGGCCGAAGAGCCTTATCATTCAATCCTTCAGTGTATTTGCTGACCTCAACCTGCATGCTGCAAGGAAGTACTGGTGATTCGAAGTAAATAAAGGCAAAGATAATTGGTTTTCCAAACATCTTGAAGAAGCTATTTATGCTACGCATCCACAACATACAATTCAGTGGATAGAAACAAGCATAACACACACACACACACACATACACACATATAACTACCATTGCCAGCAAGTGAGATCTGCAAAATCAACAGCAATAACCCCCACACAGGAAGCTAAAGGGAGGGGAACTTTCAGGTCAATTCCAGAATGGAAAAAGAGAATCTCCACAGGCATTCTTACAGTAAATGTTGCAATGCAATAGCTACTTTGTCAGTTACATCAATGTGTAGGTCGCACTAGAATACCCACAGATGCAGAAATGATAGTCCATCGAATACCTATCAAGGTGGTTGCTGGCAATTAAGTGAGTGTGTGCTAATAAACCTTCAATTTGGCTAGCCCGGCTGAAGAGATTAATGAGGCCTATCTCACGTGGGCCCAAGCCATTACACACGCTGTTAAATCTACTTGGCCTCATATAAGGTTTGAGGATAACATTACTCATTCATACAATTCGCATTTACATTGGCATGAACCTATACGATGAAAAAGATGAAATATATGATTCCTTCATAGGAGATCTAATTGCAAGTATAGACAATTGAACATGGTTAACGATTGTGGAAGAGGCACAAGTTTCAACTGAATTGCAATCATACGTTTAATTTTGATGGAAAATAATTGACGCATAACTTACCCTATATATTTGATTACTTCCCCATTTTCATTTTTTATGGGAGTAACAGTAAGAAGATTCCAAAATGGCGTTCCATCTTTTTTGTAGTTTAAGAGTCTGCCACAGTAACTCCTGCTGGTTTTCACAGCACGTCGAATCTTTTCAACTTCAAGACGGTCTGTATCAGGACCCTGCAGAAAGCGACTGCGAGAAAGATAATGCATATCATAAGCCTCTCACCCTTAAATGCAGCAGATGAAACAAAGTCTTGAAGGGCAGTAAGTACCAGTTTCTTCCTATCACTTCTTTCGTAGAGTATCCTGTCATGCTGAAGAACCCAGAACTGGCATATATTATTGGATAATCAAATTGGGTTGCATCAGACACAACAAATGTCTGGTGGAGTGTAGATAGTGCATCGTTTAGTTCTTTTGAGACCCTGGGAAACGCTTGTCCATCTATGGAAGACCTTTCTGAATCAGAACTCTCGATAGAAGAAGTTTTTCCTTTCTCCTCTGATGATCCCAAAACCAAAGTCTGATTTTCACCTACATTTTCTGGTTTGACAGCCAATCCCCATTCTGCAGCTCTCTCAGCCATAATAGCTTCCGTTAAGATTTTACCAGAGTGCCCATTTGAAGAACTATCCACTGGCACACAATCCTCAGAACCAATATATTCAGTACATGGGTCAACATCTTTAGATTCTTCTGTGTTTGCCGCAAATGCCATACACTTGTCTACAAGTTCTCTTCCAGAAGCTGTTCTTGCTGAACCTTCATCAATTCTGCTTTCCAACTCCATTTGCTCAGCCACGCTTGATTGATAAAAACTGGAAGGGTTAAAAACCTCAATCGATTGATGATCTCTGCTAGCGGCATAGGCACTTGAAGATGAAGCAAAAGAGCCTGTTTCCATTGGCCTTGAAATTCCAGTCTTTGACCCTTCCATCCTAGATCGTCCAAGACCAAAAAAACACATGAATTGAAGGACATGGAATATAATTAAACCTGAGAATTAATAAATATTCACCATGGAATCAAACTTCACAACCTGAAAACAAATTTAATGCAACCAAAGCATGTTGGATACTCAAAATCATGAACAAAATTAAACACACACACACACACACAAGCAAACTTTTCAAATCAGCTCATTTCTAAAAAACATAACAACAAACAATTTAGCAAAAAAATAAGCTATGCGGAATTTGAATACACCACGAATGACAAGACTAATTGAAAACCAATAAGACAAAAAAATTCAAAGCAAATAACGACCATTACTTCACAACCAAAACTGCAAGAAGTGTCAACACGCCTTCTACTCTGACCACACTACCACACTACTTTGATCACCACGCAGAAGCTTAAAACCATGATTTCAACAAAGATCCAAGATTTAGCAGCAGCCTATGAATCACAGCAGTACACTACATTCGAAGAAGTAGAACCAACAACCACAACCAGAAAAAAAAAGCTAATATATATTAAAAAAAACAGGACAGCATCTCATAAAACAGGTGACGTGCAAAACCTCAAACCCCACAACCACAGATTGAGCTAAGACAGTGAAGGAGCAGCTAATGAAGCACAAGAGCAGGAGAACACTGCATTCCAAGATTTAGCAGCAGCCTACGAATCACAGCAGTACACTACATTCCAAGAAGTAGAACCAACAACCACAACCAGAAAAAAAAAGAAGCTAATATATATTAAAAAAAAAACAGGACAGCATCTCATAAAACAGGTGGCGTGCACCTCAAACCCTGCAACCACAGATTGAGCTAAGACAGTGAAGGAGAAGCTAATGAAGCACAAGAGCAGGAGACAACGCAATCAAGAAACAGAGCAAACATAGCTATATATAAAAAAAAGATAGGGAGGAGGAGGAGGAGGAGGAGAAGTGGTCGTGATAATGTTGGGTGAATGAGACGGGTAGGGAGGATCCAACCGTGGGCACAAGGGAGGGAAGAGTAGGATGTCGGAGTGCACACGTCGACGTGGGGAAGGGAATTCCTGGCCATGGGTTCCCGCCCCCTCTATCCGACCCCGTGGCTCTTCTGTTGTGGGCGCAGATTCTTTTTTTGTTTTGCCATGATTAGACACGTTGCATGTATAGAAACTAGGCGAGATGTTGCCGCTCGACGGTTTATCCTAAATAAAATTTAATTTTATGTAAAAACCCTGGTTAAATAATTATTATAATTTAATATCTTAAATATAGAGTCTGATTACTTTAAATATATAGATCAAAATTAAACAAGAAGATAAATTATAATAATATAATTTATTTAATTATTTGTTTCTTTTTGTTTGTTTGGAATACAAGCAGACTAGCTCTTGTTAGTAAAAAGTTAAAAATTGAAATTATCAGGATTTGATCTTTTCGACCACTGTAATGGGATGTATTTTATTATTATTTTTTATTTTTATTAGATTTTGATTGATTAAATCTCCTATTTTTAATCATGTACCCGTATGAAATTCCTATTTTAGTAATAAGAATAGATGTTGACGTTAGGCCAAGCCAAGATGAGTCGAGTCAAGAACAGAGTGTTGTTTAACCCAAACACAAGGCTCCTTTTGTGCTAGAGCCTGAGCCAATTTATGTTCGAGTTGACTTAAATTCAGGTCAAAGTAATTTGAGCTATTATGCTTAACAATGTTATCTCCTATTATATATACCGGGATAAAAAAATTTATTGCATGTTGTTAATTTTGGCCATGCATATAAACTTAATAATAAATCTAAAAATATTAAAAGATGACTGAAGCTTATCGATAAACCTAAATAGGAAAAATATACATATAAATCTAATTAACACAACATCAAAATATGCGATAAACATATAAATTTTATCTATCTATTTATCCTTTTGTCTACTTATCTACTTAATAATACAAAATAAGGTATTCTCCGGCCACATGTGTATATCATGTTTTCATCATTACTTTTTTGAATTTAGAGAATTTTAAAGGCAAACCAATATAGAACGCTAGTTTAGATCAACGACACAGTTAGATTAGATTATATAGACTTTCTTAATATAAAAAGGAAAAAATTATAAAATAACATTAAGATATATACGAAAATTTAGGTAAATTAATAAAAGACGTGTAATACAAAACATATGATTGTTATAGTATAATAACAACATAGATAATAAAAAACATTTTTTAATTTTTTATTCAAATTATAATTATGATTTTTTACTTAATTTATAATTTTTTAAACCCAAATTTATAAAACTCATTTATGTATCACTAATGTTCTACATCTTTATCTATATTATATATCTTAATTCTATTAGAACTCTCTGATAGTAATTTTAAAAGATTTTACAATTTATATATTTACTATAGTGATTTTTAAAAAATTATATGAATTACTGTAAAAAATTGTCTATTCACACATTAATTCATTTTATCGAAAGTTATATGTAGTTATAATTTAAAAATTAAATATTAAAATAATACTTTTGTTATAATTATCGGTGCAATGCATGGATCACATGTTACTAATGTAATATGGTAATCTTTTTACAAGATGTCGCTATCATGTTCTTTCTTAAATTTTTCTTGAGTTAGGAAAATTTTAAGGGCAAAAGCCTAATCTAAACCATCAGATTACGGTTCATAGACTTTAGATGTTACTATTTATAATATAATACTAGTTCTTTCCTAAAGTTCTATCTCATTTATACTAGAATTATAATTTGTTTATACATCTTCCAAAAATCTCTCTTTATTCTTATATATATATATATATATATATATATATATATATAATGTGCCTACTTATGTAATCTGGACTAGCTTTTCCTTTCCTAACAACTTATCCAAGTGAACTTTTTCGCACACTACCAGGAAAAAAAAAATCCCACACTAAATTTCTTTCTTTGCACAAGTCAAAGAGAAACCTCTAATAAATTTATCTAATTCTATATTCTTTTTATTAAAATTTGATATATTTGATCTTTTTTCTGGTTGTTCCCAATAATTCAACTTTTCAATTTGTAATCTGAATTTTATTTTAAAAAAATACATACTTAAAAAGGGAAAATTTTCAATGCCAAAACTTCTAGAACAAAATTGTTTCAAACAAAGACTCAATTCTTGATAAGTTTATCTAATTATATACTCTATATTCTTTTTATTAATATATATATGTAAAACCTGGCCTTTTTGCCATGAATTTTATATTCGGTTTTCGATCGTGTTGAGTCTAGTTAGGTTTAAGAGAGTGTCCTTCGCGAGTCTAGATTGGTTGTCTTGATAGAGAGAGAATGCAAGGCGTTCCTTGCATGCATTGTGGCCATCGGTGAGTGGTCAGTACCGGTTAGGATTGCTTGTTTGGCAGATAGAGACTTGGATGATGAGATTCCCAACGAGATCTTGGAGCTACCCCTGATCAGAGAGACAGACCTGCTATTGAGGAATTACCACATGCCACCAGTTGAGTTCATTCCACATGCCACCATTTGAGTTCTAGGAACTCAAGAGCCAACTATGGGAGATGTGCGAGCGGGGATTCATCCAACTAAGTGACTCGCTCTAGGATGCACCAATTCTGTTTGTGCAAAAGAAAGATGGAGATATTAGAATGTGTCATGAACTACAACTTGTGAGCACATCTATGACCGTTGATTTGAGCTGCCTGTTGTTGTGGAGAGGAGCCAATGGTTGTTTCCAACCTGACTGACAAGTAAATTACTACTTGGGAGCTCAAGGATGAGGTGCTGAATTACGAGTTAGTAGTACACCCCTACTCCTTCAGGCTTATGTTGTGCTTTTGTGTGTGACTATTATGTGTGTACCTGCTTAGGTAAATTTCAGGCAAGGACTTTTCTTAAGTGAGGGAGGTTGTAAAACCCAAGCTTTTTGCCCGATGATTTTAGAATCGGTTCGATCTTGACCGAATGGCTCGTCCAAACCTTTTTGCCATGAGTTTGTGTATGATATGGTATTATGGGCCTCCTCAAGTGTTGTTATATGTTTGGAACTCCTTTCGGACGATCTTACCTCATGCGGGTTCCATGACATGGGTCCTATGTCCAGCCTGACCAATCCTAGGGTGAAAACCTTATGCATACATGAATTGTGCCCAGCACAAAGACACCAAGCCAATGCCATTGCAATGGTGCCTTAGGTTTCCAGGCCCTAGCTTGGACATAAGGGTGCCTTGCCCGCACCCATGCGCCCAAATTAGTGTTTAGCGCATATTTGGCCAATGCAAAAGTGTTGTGTCATGCCCTTATGCCTAGATGTGTGACCCAACTTAACGTGCGGCTTGGTTTAGCAGATGCTCATGGTCTGGTCTAACATTTTCCCTAGTTCGGCTTGGAAAAGATCAATGCCTTTGCGTCAACACTATTTTTCTGCCTATAAATAGAAGGCATTACCCTCACTTTTCACCCTTTCTTCCCATTGCTCTGACCCTAGCCCCTTCTCCTTCCTTCTCTACTTCTTCCACAGCCTTCTCTAGCTTCTCCAAACCCTCTCCAAGCTCTTCCAAGCCCTAAGAGTGGTAGGTGTTGGAGTAGGAGCCCCACAAAACATCCTCCTAGCTTCTTATGAGGTAAAGTTTCAACTTGCCTCTTCTTCACCGTGTTTGTGTGATGCTTTCATGTCCATGATGTTATGTTTATAGTTTTGTTATATTTTTTTTCGTATAGATCTGCTTGATATAAGTGCTTAGGCCTTGAAATCATGTCATTCTCATGTGTAGAAATATAGTTATGACTTTTGTAATTTGTATGAGTAAGGATATACACTATTTTGTAGATTGGACATATCGCATGCTAGATATATCCATTTTACGTGATTGTAGTTGCATATGACTCATAGCATGTTGCTATACATGTTTTATGAAGCACATTGCATCTGATTATGTCGATATGAGCATGTATGGGAGCCAAAATTAGTGAAATGTTGCAGCCATAGATGCAAAAATCGGCTGATTCCATTCGAAATCGGCCGATTTAACTCGGCTCGGTAGAAAACCGGGTTAAAATTGGGGCAGATCATTCTTTTAAAAAATAATAGCCTCATTTCTGATCGATTCGAGTTGATTCTCACTCGAGTCAGGTAAGAATCGGCTGATTTAGGCTCAAAGGAGGAGACAAGGCGAGGGGGTCGGCGGGGCAGCGGGCTCTGGGGGGGACTGGGTGGGGGTGGGGAGTCGATCTGGTAGGGGGTGGGAGGAGTGTGGTGGCAGAGCGGCGGGGAGGGGAGGAGAGGAGATCTGGAGGAAGGGTGGCAGGGTGGGGGGGGGGGGGTGATTGGTTGGTGGCGATTTGTGAAGGCAAGGGGGTAGTTTAGGTATTAAAGTTGACCTCACTCATTACACAAGTCAATAATAATAAAATAAATCTTTAAAATATAAAATATGATATAATAAAATCAAATGAAGTAAATAGAACCAATAATAGTCTAATGATGTGTTCTAAAATGATGGAGAGGACATGGAGGAGGAGATCAATGACCAATTTTGATTGATGCTTGTCTGATTTTTGATGAATCAGTCTGATTTAATGACTCCATTCCAATCTGATCCAACATTTAATTCTGATTTTTGCAACTATGGTTATAGCTTTACTGTTTACAGTAGTTTACTTGCTGCTTTCCTCAAATTTCCACCCTAGTTTAGATTGTATTAGAATGCTATCTTTTGCATGTTTATAGGCTAGGATATTAGCTATTCCATGTTAAAATACTAGGCTGAAATAATCTCAGTAAGGTTTTGAACAAAACCACTAATCACGTTGTATGCTTGCTATGTTATTGATGAGTTATTCAGGTTGAAACCCTAGTTCCCAGCTCTCGTTACAAAATCTCAAACTTAGTTGTTTGGTGGTGAAATTCTATGAACTTTCACCCAAACTTTAGGTTGTATCCCGGTAACATCAAATATAAATTAATTTTCACGAATTAAAACGATGCAAATTACAGTTATAGCTGACAAACTAAAACACAACAAGATGACACACACGCACTATGTAGAGAAATACATTGATTCACGCTTAAATTAACAAAGGAATAGTCTACTATTTGATTCATGCCAAAACCTCCTAAGCTCATAAAAAATATATCTTTAAACAAGCATAAAATTGTATAGAAGCCAAAAGTGCAACTAAATTTGAACATAATGTAAATAAATTTACTTCACATCGACAATAAACAACACCAGGCACAAACAAACAATCCAACATCCAATTTTAATAGCCCAAAACACGCAAGAATTCAATAGCAGACATTTCTAACGATGCAATTCAAATCTTTGCCCGTTTCTTCAGATTCAAGCACAATCAACTGCATAACCACAACGTTTCATCCAATCTCAAACAAATAACTAGCACAACCAAGCAAGTACAATTATTAATTTACAAATATCCTGAAATTTTGATAAAAGATGGATCTTTTGGATCATCATACCGTACGGCGACGGCGCAGCTTGCAGGGCGACGCACAGCGGTGGTGACGGTGCTTGAAACGGCGGCGGTGGCTCTTGGCATGGCAGCAGAGGTGAGGCACAATGGCGTGGCACGGCAGCAATGCGGTGGGGGGCAGTGGCCGGCAGTGCTAGCGTAACGAAGGATTTGGGGGAACTTTTTTTAATCCAATTGAAGAGTTGCAGCTGGCTTGTGACCGCTACCTCCGGTCGCAAACAGAAACTAATACACATGCAATTTCTTTATAAAAATAGCGACCATTTTGCCATCACAAAACAGGTTGCAGAAGATGATTTACTTTTTGTAACCGCATTTTGCAACTGGATAATGTGGTAACAAAAGTTTGGTCACTAATAGGTTGCAAAATGGTTACTATATTTTTTAAATAATTTTCCGACCTCTATAGCAGTCGTAAGCCGTTTGCAAATTGTAAGCAAGTTACTAATTTGCAACTACATATTCCGGTTGCAAATCTGCAGCGCAGTTGCAGATGAGTGAATTTCTACTAGTGATATATTAGTTAGAATGCTGTGCAGTGACAATCGGGCAATCGAACAGATCAGACTAATAACTGGTGATAACAAAAGCTCCTGCCCAGACAATGGAAACAAGTCCACTTTGAGGGATCTCAACTATCCTTCTATTGCATACAATGGCCAGAATTCTTCTTCGTTCAATGTGAGCTTTCCAAGGAGAGTCACCAATGTGGGCTCATCTAGTTCAGATTATTAAGTGAAGATCACCTCAGATAGCCTCATTTCTATTGGGGTTAGCCCCAATGTTTTTGAAGTTCAAGTCACTGAACGAATTAGAGTTGAGCTATACTACGACTGTTTCTGGTAATGGGATCTTTCCAAGAAAAGATCTTCAAGTGTATTCCGGTGCAATATTGCGGTATGATGGTGATTATAGTGTTCGATGCCCAGTGATTGTTTATTACCATGCAGGCTGTTGTAATCATGCAGTGTTTAATGTGAGTGCAAGAAAGTTTTATTAAACTGGTCTGTTTGCATCGTGGGTTTCTTCCATGACCCTAAGAAATCATGCAAAGATAGCTACAAAGCTAGCTTGAATAATACTCATCAAAGAAATGTTTTCTTTGATCTTTCCGAAAAAAATTATTGTACTTGCTTTTTTATGAAGTACTGAAAATAGAGTTCCCTTGGATTCGATGCAGCACAAGGCGGCTTTGTTTGAGGTTTGAATCTAGATGACCATTGGAGAGGGCTCTATTATACAAGCAGGGCTACTATGTGTGTCTCTTCGTGGAAGACATGGATTTATTTAATATATAGGCGGATGCAGAAAGAATGTATCTAAAAGAAGTTATTGTTATCACCTCTTACTTCAGCATGGTGTACAATTTCTTCAAAATGATATTGCTTGAGAGTTTGAGTATTCATTGCTTTTTGGAGGCAAATTCTTTTCTTCAAATGATGAGGAACATATATATCAGTCTAACACTTATCCTTCAAATTTACAGTCGTTAAACGAAGAGAAGAACTATAAATAGCACAATGGCTTCATTCTAGTGGTGCTTTTAAGCTATAAGGCTTCTAAAATATGTAGATATGTGGTTTTTTATGTGATTCAAGCCATCAATGTCGGATTTAATTAGTTATTAATCTGTACCACATGACGTATAAATTGAAATCATGAGGAAATTTATTGCTTCTATTCATAGTTTAAAAACTAGCGGGGGACTTCGCTTGGCTAAACATGCTGAGTTGACTCCAAGCCAACGGCTTGAAGTAATTTATATTATTTTTTTAATTTAGCAAATAAAAAAATAAATACAATTTACATATTTACTTTCTATTTCTTCAAATTGATAAATATATAATTTATAGTTTTTTAAAGTATTAATTTAATTAAATTACAAGAAAATTAATATATTTTAATTAATAGCTTTTATTATTACTTAATTCAAAGAGTCAATCATTAAATCTCTTAGTAGGGATGGGTTCATGGAGTTTGACTAAGGAAGCCATATAATACTCGGTAGACTCAAAAAAATTTAGAACAATTTTTTTAAAAAAACTATGATTTTATTATTTTTAACATGTCAAATATTATTTTAAGTTGTTGCTTTTTTATTGACAATTGTTAAAAACAAATCTCAAATTGTCAACAACATTTTGTCAGGTGTTTTTAGTTAACTAAAACCTAATATATAGGATGCTAATTTACTCATTTTTTTGTAATTATTATTTTGCAATGGTATTAAAGGTTTATTTCTTAAACCAATACAAATTTTAAAACCTGGAAAGAAAATCAACAAGCATTCTAAAAGCATGGTGTACATCTGAAGAAAGGTATACTTTACTCAATTTAATCCCCTTACAGAATCATGGAAAGGAAAATTGACATTCTATTCCTAATTTTAAGATCAATTTTGTTCCAAGCTTCTTTTAAGAACTTGATGTATACCGTGATCATTTTTAGCTAAAAACATCAGTAGTCATAAAAAATTCCTATGTTGGCACATTAACCGATCTAATCATGATAAAGTATATATGATGATGAAGAAGAATATTACAAAGTTAGTTATTTGATTTTTTATTCAAAGTTTGAGCGTTCAATTTTTGCCTATATATGTATACTATATTTACAAAAAATGACAGTTTTTGTTAAAAGTTAAAGCAGCCATAAAAGGTATTTATTAAAATCGAATTGCTTGTGTATATTTCAAACAGGAAGCGGTTTAAATTGAGTTCATCTAACTTTTTGACTACAAATTAAAGAAAATATAAAGACTAATGTTTGCCGGATTGCCAATGTTAAGTATAGTATGCTTCTTGTAACTGCTTAGTCCAAGTATAAATTGATAGATGTAAATCTTTATTTTAAAATGTTTAACTAAATTAAAGATAAATAGTCATTTTCCAATATTCAAATGCTATTTGCCTTAATAAAACTAATTAAATAATGAAACTCATTGTTTGTCCCACCTTGTGTTAAAAGTCTAAAAACTCGGCATTTAGATTTAACTCAGTATGCTATGAAATGGACTCAATACGGAGTCGACTTGTAACGATCCTAATTTTCTTACATGCATAAACCTAAATCAGGGCTTTTACTAGCCTGTTATGCAATGTGCATGTATATGCATAACCAACAACAAAATATTCCTATTGAGTTGATCGACATTTTGTTTCCACATAAAAATAAATTAAAGTAAATACACATATTACATAACCATTTAAGTACCTCTCAACAAATTTATTACAATTGTTGTACTAAATATGCAAATAACAGAAAATAAATGCCTAATTGTTGAATCTCAGCATCCCATCACTCTAAAAGTCTCTTGTATCTGCATACAAAACAAACTTCATTTATCCAGTTACTTCCTAACAAGATATTGAATCCTCTACTTACATATGTAGTAAACGATATATCAAAAATTACATTTAATCATTCATCGATTAATCTTGAAGAGAAAAATTGATATGTCACATAGCATAAACATAACATGGGCATACACATAAGATATCCCATTAGCATAAAACATAAAATAACATAACATAAAGGTGTTAAAACAGTTAATCACTAATCATATGATTTCCGTGTGAAACCACTAATAAGTTAGCTTCTTTAAAAACTGAAAATACATTGACTAATCCTTGTGACTTAGCCTACATTCATTTGACTTCCCTTTTGGTTTAACTCTTAGAAAAACACGTAACTATCCCCTGTAGTATAGTTCTTGAAAGTAAAAAATCACATTAAAAAACCACTTTTCATTATATTTGGTCCTTGTCAATCCATATCAATGTTAATATCATGTTTTAATGATTATTATCCTAAATTAATTGTAATTTATGAAGGATGCATGATCACGGTAGAGTGGGTGAGAGAGCTAAACATGTGTATGTAATTTTTCCCCTTATAATGATTGTCTTATTAAGATAATATAAGGGGAAATTAATATGTATAATGGGTACATGTCTAGGGGAAGTGTGCTCATATGTAGGGAGAAATATAAGTGTTCGGTGTTTAGTCACTTCATGAGCTAAAAATTGTGATGAATAAATAATAAGAATGACTAACCCATGCTAGGATTGTCAATCCCCTGGCATAAGCATCATGAGCATTGTATTCCATGACATGACAACTTGCATTATTTATTAGACTAATACCTACGCAAAAGTACAAAATAATGAAGATGTAAAGACTACATGACTAGAGCTCAAAAACTTAGAAGATTTATATGGCAAACTTAAGAGAATGTTTCATTAGAATTGACATTAACTACTCTGAGAATTCAATAATGGGACATGTCTTCATCAAAAAGTGTCAAAGATGTTAAGCCTTGTAGAGATGAAACAATATTGCAAAAGCTTTAAGCAGAACATTTAGTCTATACATCATCAAGGGAATCAAGTATATGAAAACTCCAAGTGAAGAAAAAGTCCAAGCAACTAAATTAAAGATTAAACATTGAAGAATGGAGTGAAATGTTGAAATGGAGAACACGTCAGAACGGGTGAGCATAATTTGGTGAAAACCGAAAACTGAGCATAACTTGGTAAGCAATTCGATTTGATTCCGAAATGGTTCAGTTCTGATTTTCGGTTGTCTGATAGAGTAACGAGTTCTATATTGATATTTTGGTTCAGAACTGATCTAAACCGAAATAACTGAACTTTTTTAAAAAAATTATAAAAAATATATTTTATATTAATCATCATAATGTTATAATGCTTTTTGATCGAATGCTTACCCCTACACTTCGGTTTGAGTTTGTCCATTGTTCAGTGAAGCATTAAGTCCGGAGTTCGGCTACTAACGCATGAAGGTATAGGCAAGGAAGAGGGGTGTTTTAACCTTTGGCTGACCTTTGGTCATTCGTTTAGAAACCAAAGACCATGGGCTTAGAGCAAGTCGTGACAAAGCTGACTTTGATTGCCCTTCGATCAAGGGTTTGGCAACCGAAGTCAATAGGTTTGAGGTTGAAGAGCTGATGGAGGTGAGTTTGACATGGAGTTCAATTGCACGTTTGAAAACCAAATGTATCTTTAGCAAAACTTCGGAAACCGATCGAGGACTTCAGAAGTTAACAATAGACTAGTGAACTTTGTGAAGATGGTTCAGCAAGCATTAGGCCTACATTTAACAGCCGAAGCTGACATAGCTAGTTTCAAGTGATCGTTTAGCTGATGATCGGTTGATCATTTGGTAGCTGAGTGATCTGAACAAGTTACAAAAACAAGCCGTTGGAGAAAGCAAAGTGAAAGGATTGAAGTCCCAACAACTCCAGTTTGAGGAGAGACTTGAAATGCCTATAAATAGCGATTTGAGGAGTGGGATTGTAAAACCCAAATGCTATAGAATGAACCATATACTTTCTTGGTGTAAATTAGGATGTTCAAGTTTGTGTGTGGATTGTTGTAAACTTTAACTTATATACTTGGTTGATTTATTGTGTAGACCAAGGAGAAATCTTATATGTGAGATATTGCTCAAGGTTTGAGCTTAATTGTAAACTCTCAAGGTATTGAGAGTGTATGTGTGAGCATAGGCCTTAGTGGAAGAAGTGCTAGGAAGAAGAGACTCCCTTGGCTCAAGATGTGAGCTTGTGAAAGGAGTATAGCTTCAAGGTGGTTGCTCCAAGGGTGTTTAGAGCTGGTTGCAAAACTCCTTGGCACTTGTGAGGTACTTGAGAATGCAAACTTGTAGCTCATGAAACCCTTGTCACTCAACGTTAGAGAAGAAAGGCATGTTAGAGGGGTCCAAGGGTGTTGGAGTGCAAGTTTCCTTAGCACTTGTGGAGTGGTTGAGAAGGAGGGTTTGTGAATGCAAGATTCCTTAATACTTGGTGCTTGTGAAGGAGGTTGTACAAGTCGGTTGTCATAGTGAAGCTATGAAAACCTACTCACCAAATGACTTTGTGAGCTAGAAGAAATGACGTACTAATTGAGAACCTCTTTTCAAAATTTATTTGTATCCTCTCTCTTTCTTGGCTCTCTTGTATGCATATGTTTATTTGATTACTCACTTGTTTGCACACTTGTTTAACTCCATTGTATTTGACTTGATTCACTATTCAAAGTTAAGTATCCTCAAGTTCTATTACTACTTGTATGGTTTGACTTATTCACCAATATAAATAGTTATTTGGAATTAAATTTATTGACTCTCACACACCACCTAATTAATTGGGTTCATGTTTAAAGTGTCTTACTCATCTTTCATTTATGCTTAACTTGATTATCTACTCATGACTATCATTTCCTTGTGTTTAATTTGCTTAAATTATTTCCAATATCTTAGTCCATATTTGCGATCATTATAAGGCCTTCAAGGTTGTTTAGTTCTAACTATCTTCATTGAATGTTTGTACTTGGCCCTCTCTCGCATTTGGTCGCCTTTATATTCATCATACCTCAAGCCTTGTCCAATTAATGTTGTAATTAATAGGACTTATAATTCTAATGGGCCATGTGATTGGTTTGGACTGATCCGTCCAATTGAAATTTTGTGTCCAACACCTATGTCCATTAATTCTAGGTTTCTATTACTGATTTATAAAAACACAACTCTCACTACTGAAATACGATTAATGTGATTCTTTATTTATTGGAATTTTTGGAGAGTCTAGTTCCATTCCTCCAAATTTTAAAATTTTTGAAGTTGTGATTTTGGAGTATGCATTTTTTTAAGAGGACATACTCAATCTGTCTGGTTTTAAAAACTTAGGGCTTTGTCGGGCATTACACTACTCCAAACCAACTTGGGTCATTCATAATAGTATTTGAATCCAACAAATAAGATGTATAACAAATTAGTATATATATAGCATTCTTTGACACTTAAAATTAACAAATATACAATTTAAATTACTATCAAATATTAAATTATCTAAATTCTTAAAAAATAATAATATATTTTAATAACTTTTAATACTTGACTTTGAGATGCAAACAGAGTCAATTACAAAATCTGATAAGTAATGTAACTTAGATAGAAAATAGTGTCATTTGTACTTCTATGAGAAAATAGTGGCAAGATGTTGGGTTTGTCCCACATCAGTCGTAGAGGTTGTTGGTGACTTATAAATAGGCTAATAGGAAAGCCTTATTCCTTAAGTTAACTTTTGGATTAAGAGAGACCCGTGACACCTATTGCAAGTTTCCTTTGGTTGTTTAAAGTCCCTTGGGGGCTTGAAGTGGTTGTGCCTTGGGACTTGAAGGGTCTAACAGTGGTTTCGGAGCTTGGGTGAGGGCCCAAAGGGCCCAACAAGTGGTATCAGAGCTTAATTTTTGGGCCCCAACAAGTGGTATCAGAGCTTAATTAGGGGCCCAAAGGGCCCAACAAATGGTAACAGAGCTTAATTAGGGGCCCAAAGGGCCGAACAAGTGGTATCAGAGCCAAGTTCGAGTCAGGTTTGCCTACACCGATTGTTGTTGTTTCACAAGTGGTATCAGGGCCAAGTTCGTGGTATCAGAAGCTTAATTAGGGGCCCAAAGGGCCCAACAAATGGTAACAGAGCTTAATTAGGGGCCCAAAGGGCCGAACAAGATGGTATCAGACCAGTTCGAGTCAGGTTTGCCTACACCGATTGTTGTTGTTTCACAAGTGGTATCAGAGCCAAGTTCGAGTCAGGTTTGCCTACACCGATTGTTGTTGTTTCACAAGTGGTATCAGAGCCAAGTTCGATTCAGGTTTGCCTACACTGATTGTTGTTGTTTCCTTCATGGGTTCCATCTGATGATTTGAAGAGGAGTTTGCCAAGTGGGTGTCATCTGATTTAAAGGGAGTGTGGGAGACGATGATGGTTTCAGGCTACCCCCGATGTGTGAAGGGGAGTTATTAGGTTTGTCCCATATCGGTTGTAGAGGTTGTTGGTGACTTGTATATAGGTTAATGAGAAAGTCTTATTCCTTAAGTTAACTTTTGGATTAAGAGAGGCCTGCAATAACTATTGCTTTTGGATTAAGAGAGGCCCGTGATAACTATTGCGAGTTTCCTTTGGTTGTTTAAAGTCCCTTTTTGGGGAACCGAAGGGTCCAACAGTGGTTTTGGAGCTTGGGTGGGGGCCCAAAGGGCCCAACAAGTGGTATCAAAGGGCCTAAAGGACCTAACACAAGACTGTGAACAAAAGGAAGAAGGAAGACGCTGTGAGCTTTCCACTTTAAATTAATTTTTCAATTTGGTCGTTTATAACTTTATGGAGGGCAATGCTTTTAAAAAGGATTAATCGCTTGTATTTGTGTGATCTAGTGGCTCATTATAAATGTTGAGGATAATAGAAAAACAACTTTTAGTGGGTACATATATTCTATCAACAAATGAGATTATTTTTGGAGAAAAATAAAAGAATACGAAAATATAATTAAAATATTGAATTTTTATGTATGATCATTGCCCAAAATATTATTGATGATCATGGAATTCAATTTTGATGTCTGATTCAATCAACATTAAAGGAAATAAAATGAAAGACAATGCTTTATCTCTTTATGAAACATTGATTATAACATTTTTAAGTTAAATTAAAGAAATACTTGATCAACCTTTTTTTAATTTTATTTGTACTTTTATTATATGGGAATAACCAATATTTTATCCAACTCTAAAAGGCTATGGTTATGGCAAATTAACTATCTTTTGAATAAGGAGCAAGGGTTGTTATTAAATTAATTAAGGGTGCTAATCAAATGAGTCGAGTTGAGGTAAACTATGTTCAAACTCGACTTGTTTATTTTGAGTTGGAGTTGAACATGGAAAAGTTCAACTAGTATTAATGTATAATTTTTTATATAATTTGAAATAAATTAATTATATAAGTTTAAATAGTTTAATTTAGATTCAAATATAAGCCAAATTGCTTGTTCAGGAACAAATTATAAAACCCGTGATTCAAGTTCAGAGTTTTATAGTCTAAACTGGTTGGTTCGACGGTTATTTTCAGTCGGGTCAATTTCAAAAATTGTGTACTGAGTTGAGCTTGTGTTATGAACCATGAGAGTCATATTGCACAAGTATATGATGATAACGTCAGTAAAATAATAGCAAAACGAGTTATCAGAATATATGAGAGTATGTTAGATTTTTCTTAATTTATTTTAATTGAATCTTAGATTTATTTTTAGGTTGAATAACATATTAGGACGTGTTATGGGTAATTTGGGTGGGTTATTAGTTGTAGAGCATGTCATAGATGTGTATTACATTTTATGAGGTTTTTTATTATAAGTTAGTATTATTTTTTAATTGAGTCAGAGTCGAGTCAAGGTTTAATTACGAGACAACAATTGGTTTTTTTAGACGACCATTCATTTTTCTAAATGACAATTCATTTTTCTCACTTGACTACTCGTTCTTCTCATCCTGACAGCTATATATTTCACACTTCTATCATTCAGTCACCATCGTCTTTCTCACTCAACTTCCTTCCATCTTCCTCCCCACAATCCTCACTTGAGCCTGCCACAACTTTGTTGCCATTGTCGTGTGACTAACGATTAGGTATAAACTTTTTATCTAATTTAATTATTTAAAATTTATAAGTATTACTGATTTAATTATTTAAAATTTATAAGTATTAGCACAACATGCTAGGAGTGATTAACTGTGTGATAATTGTCTGATTGTGAATGACGTGATGATTTGCATATTTTAGTGATAGTTAGTGATCTAATTAAGTAAATTAAATTTGACCATGTTAATTGATTGCAACGTAATTTAGAAAAAAGTAATAAAAAAGGGATGAATAGGATGATATATTTTTACATTGATAATTGTTTGACTATTGTTAGATGATGATTGCATTGTATGTGTGGTATTCATGATAAGTTTGATGCATCATTCAGTTAGTAGGCGTTAACTTCTAGATTTGATGTGTAGGTATGGAGTAGGAGCTCGCTGCCTAGATGCAAGGACCCAATTGGAGTTTCTACGAGGTCCGTTAGGACTCCCTTCTGGTTTTATTTCTATACTCTATCATGTGTTATTTTTACAGGTAAGCAGACGTGTCGAGTGGTGGATTTCTTGTATCCAACTCAACACGGGCCATTTAGCCGATCGTATTTTCGAATTAATAACCCTCAAGGATGAGATCCCTTGAGTATCTTTTTAAAAACAAGATCCACCACAAGTTGCCTTCGGGCCTATTATATAAATCTATACCTAGACCTACATATGTGTAACACCGTCAATCTCGGTTCACCTAAGAACTGGATCGAAATGTTACGACTAAGTTGAGTCATGTTTAAAGTTGTCAGTAGGTACGACTCGATTGATAAACTAGATCGAAACAACCCTCTTGGTGTCATGAGAATGGAAGACATTATTGAATAAGCATTAAAACACATCAAACATAAGTAAAAGTAAGAAAAGAAATAAATACGCTAAGCTCAAGTGTGTATAGCATTTCTCTGTCCTCCCACCAAAGTCAACTCAGGATTTGCATGACCTACATATATTATATGAAAACCATCAATAACGAATGTTAATGGTTCGAAAAATAACTAATACAATCCGGCAAATGGGTATTCCATTACCCATAAAAACTTATGAAACTTCAAGATAGCCTCACATTGGGCGGTAAGCAAACATACTTAAGCAATTGCCGGCTCGCATGCATGGCTCATAATCATATTTATACATACATACAGCACTTACGCCCTCACACCTTCCATATCACCTACCACGGTACTCGAGTGGCAAAAGAAACAGTTAAGTTAGTGCCACATATTCCGGAAATGCGCTGCATTACGTAGTACCATCATACATCACACTACCTCATGGTTTGAAGGAGTACTAGTGCGATTCATACATATCTCCATACCACTCACTCTCTTATAACATATATTTCTAGAACTTAAGTTCAAAAACTAACAAGGGATCCCATCGTTGCAGTTTTATTGAAAATGCATAAAAATACAGTAGTCGCGAACTGGCAGACACGGTCGTGGGAAGGAGAACTCGATGCGGGTAAATGAATCGGACGGAGGGGCGGTGGTGTCTGCCACTGGAGAAGGTTGACTGCGGCACAGTTGGGGTTTCCACTGGTCGGGATCGGTAGGGGGCATCAAGGTGGAGCTGGTGGTGGTGATGATTGACGGAGTCCAACCACAGACTAGCCGGAAAATGGCCGGAAAGAGGCACCATCGCCATCGTGTGTGGGGACGCCATTGCCAGCTGTAAAACCCACGATTCGAGTTAGGGTTTTATATTTAGAACCGGTCGGGTCGACCGTTATTTTTCGAGTTGAGTCAGTTTCAGGACACGTGTACCGAGCCGACGTCGGTCGCGTGTATGAGCTATGAGGGTCATGCGTACCCAAGTATATGATGATAACGTCAGGAACACAGCAGAACAGAATGAGTTATCAGAATATATGAGAGTATGCCAGTGATTTTTTTATTATTTTTTTTATTTTTATATATAGTAGATCGTAGAATTAGTTTTAGGACGTTTACCGCGTTAGGACGCGTTACGGGCATTTTGGGTGGGTTGATAGTTCTAGAGCATATCATTATGATTTTTTTGGTGTTGTTTGATTTTATGGGATTTTTCCCAAATTTTTTGGAATTTTTCTTACAACTTAAATATTATTTTGACTCGAGTCGGAGACGAGTCAAGTAATATTTACGACCTTGCCACCGCACACCCCCGACATCTTCTTCCCAAACCCCGACGCCGCCCCTTTGCAGCGTCGCCGCCGCCGCTGTCGGCGCCGCCCGGCCGCCGATCGTCGCCGCCCAGCTCGGCGACGACGTTGCCCTGCCGCCCCGACCAGGCCCGGCCACCATCGGGCCGCCGCGACGCCGGAATCGCCACGCCTAGCGCCGCGGCTGCGTTTGGTCGCGCCGCCGATTCGGTCGCCGGCGACCGTCGCAGCCGTCATCCAGTGGTCGCCTCAGCACCACCGACCACCCAGCGACCCTCCCCGACCGGAACGGAGGGCATCGCCGCCTGGCCGGCCGGATTTAGCGACCCAACGCCGCCGCTCTGTTTTAGCTGTTTTCCGGCGAGCCGCCTCCTCCGTTGGCCGCGTCGACCTCGTAGATGAGTCGGGCTCGTCGAGCCGGTTCCGAGGGTACCCTATATGACCCCTATCCAGCTAGTAGACGCCGCCGGCGATTGTCGCCGGAAAACCACCGGAAGTCGCCGGAAAACCGCCAGTAGCTGCCGGAAAACCGCCGGAAAATCGGAATTTCTGGAATTCGCCGGAATTCACCGGATCTTCCGCGGGGCTCACCCAGTGGAGCCCGATCGAGCTTCGGACGCCGATGAGCGCCGAATTTGAGCTCCGAGACGCGCGACGGAACCCTAGCCGTCGCCGATTGCCGACGACGTGAGGTATAATTACCTCCGATTGATTTATTTAAAATTGATGATAATTGTTAGCATAGCATGCTAGGGTTAATTAATTATCATGATTAATGTCTTGACCATGAATAAAGTAAAGATGTGCATGATGAGATTATTAGTGAATGAAGTGATCTAATGAGATGAATTGTGTATGAACATGTTAATCTAGTACGATGCAACTTAGAAGAACAGAATAAGATATGGTATGAGTAGTTGAGTTAGGATTATTTATTCTTATAATTATTTGATGGTTATTTTGATGATGATTCTGTGTTTAATTGTGTTGAGTTTGATGCATCATTTAGTTAGCGGGCGTTAGTATTTAGTTTTGATGTGTAGGTACGGAATAGGAGCTCGCCGCCTAGGCGCGATGACACGCTTGGAGCTTCTACCAGGTCCGTTTAGGACTCGTCTTGTTTTACGCTCTTCCATTGTATGTTTATTTTATTATTTGCAGGACGGGTTAAGTGGCGTTTTATTGGATCCCACTTAACTCGGGCCATTTAATCGAATATTTTCCGGATTAATAACCCCTCGAGGATGAGATCCCTCGAGGATGATTTCGAAAACAAGATCCACCACAAGTTGCCTTCGGGCCTATTATATGAATCCCTTCCCAGGCCTATATATATAGTTTTATCGAGTTTTCAGTGAGACGAGAGATGGAGAAACCGACTGCACGTACCATGCAGAGGATGCCGTGACAGTCAAAGCGGGCTCTGGATTAGTGCCAGCGGACTGTTCCATTCCCGAGGGATCCTGACAACTCCGCGTTTGAGTTCCTCACACCCGGAGAACGTGGAGGTTTACGGGTACTGTTTAGTACAGCGCATGTCCGGACTTGTGGTTCAAAGGGTACTAAAGGCGACTGCCTGAGAGTACTCGGCCTTCGTGCTCAAGGCCAGGAGAGATATGGAGGTTCGGAGAGGGCTTAGGATAAAGTTTCATGAGAAGTACTGAAAAAGAAGTGCTGAGAGTAGCACAGTACCAGCAGCAGAGCAGTAAGTTCGGGATGCTACCGGGTCTGCAGCCCAGTGGCTCCTCAGTAGTGCCCTTCAGAGTGTTCTTGAGGAAGTATATGGTTTTCTTTCAGATGAGAGTTTGCTCTCATAGCCAGTTTGTTATAGTTATTTTATTTTTCGGACCAGTAACACTTGTTACTGACGTGTTTTTATAC
Source organism: Piper betle (assembly GCA_033002965.1). Lineage (NCBI taxonomy): Eukaryota > Viridiplantae > Streptophyta > Magnoliopsida > Piperales > Piperaceae > Piper > Piper betle. The sequence goes on along the minus strand of JAURVB010002282.1, from coordinate 141,209 downwards.
TATATGTAGGTAATAATCACGAGTTGCAGAAGCCAGCTTGGACGGAGGAGCACTGTAGTCGCTTGCACACATGTCAGTTGATTGAGTGTTTATATTTTATTTATGATGCTATTATATTGTGAATGTTGTGAAATGCTAAGATATGATTAAATGTTTGAGACACGATGATGTGACATGATTAAATGTTAAGACACGATAGAATGTGAACATGATCAGAGATGCGCAGCGGAAGCGTAGTGGGTTGAAACCCCAGCTTCAGAATGAATTCCTAATATATTAGATTTTGTGTGAATGAAATCATGGATGCATGTGTATATATTTATACATATATATTATTTTGACAGGGTGGGCCCATAATTGCACTTTTAGGGGAGACCCTGTTAGTTTTACTTCAGAATTTTCATCGATTTTGCTCGTAATTGTGATGGTGTGAAATTTAATTTGTATGTCATTCATGTAGTGCCATGTTAGGATTTTGTGCATGCATTCATTCATGACAGATCGTATCTTCATCTTAAGACGCCGAGATTGGATCCGCACGAGTTAGGTTCGCGTTAGCCGACCTAACCGGGGCCTGTAACATGCCGGTTCGGTTCACGAGCGTGAACCGGATTTGGGGTGTTACACCAGCGACCGCGGTGGCTGCGGTGGACGGTGTTGGTCCCAAAATGTAGATCTCAGTGAGGGGAAGCCATCAGAGGTGGTCGGATCAGCCAGTGGTGGCTCGCCGGAGCCAGAAAACGGCCCAAACTATGGCAGCGGCAATGATGAACAATGATAGAAAACTTGGTTGACAACGGTGACTGCGGCAACATTAGTGGTCGTGAGTGGTATGAATCGACAGCCAGCCGCGAGGCGGTCACGGCCGTACTGAATGGGTGGCCAAATGAGTGCCGGGGTCTCACCGGCAGCGAGCCAAAGTGGTGGCGGCAGTAAAGGTGGCAAACACTGAAAACGGGAGAAAACCTCAAAATCTATATGGGAAGATAGGGTTGAGTGGATGCCTTAGATTTTGCCACATGGCATGATCTGAGCGTCTAACAACTTAGTGGCCTAGTGGGGTCTACCTATAGGTATAAGAAATATATATATATATATATATATATATATATATATATATATATATATATATATATATAGACAGAAAACTCGGATCGAGTTCCTCCTAAGTCAAAACTAACTCGAGTTATAAAAGTTACTTTATAGGCAGGAATCGAAGTAAGAAGGCTAAATGAGCCTCGAAACCCTAAAGACAATCGAGTTGGGCCCACGGGGCACAATTTGATGGTCTAAAATCCTATGATGCATGCAATAAGATACCCAATAAAAATTCCAAATGGATACTAAATGCTACAACGGCCTAGATCTAGACCTAAAATCTTGGCTAACATATACAAACAAATCTGTATACCTCAGTATACACTGATAACTCATGATCTTATCATCTGCATGTCGGGTATACTCAGCCACTATAACATGCTCATACGGCCATCTGAGCCTCATACTCAATATTCTTAATATTGTTCTGGCTCGAGTTCACTTGAATCGACTCGAGACTGCCCAAACTAGACAAAACTAAAGCGGGTAAAACCCTAAGCCAAAACTGGGGTTTACAACCTCTCCTCCTTATAAAAATTTCATCCTCAAAATTTCTTAAATCAATTTCGATCAGAGGACTCAACTAATGATGCCATCTTCCTAACAAACTGGTAGGTCTCCCTCGAAAGCTAGCTGCACACGGTCCAAGCCTACCAACATGAATCTAGATCTTTGAATGCTGACGAAGCTCACTAGCTCCTTACTAATCTAGATGGACAGACTACAGGTGCTTGAATCATCTAGCAAAGCAGCATGCCATACATGCTAGAATCATCTGTCTCACTGGACTGACCATGCATGTTTAAGTCATCTCACTAGACTAACTCCTAGGGTCACCGCAAACTATGGAGACTATAAATGTAAGGACCTCAGCGGGAAAAACCTAGGTTCACCCTAAAGGGTCTATTGGGTGGTCAAGCAAGTGCTCTAAAATACTGCAGGGTACTTGTCTGAGCTACATTAGGAAAAACTATATCGATGCGAGGTATGCGGCCTAACATCTACCCATGTCTCCCTGATCCTCATCAATATAACAAGTCAACTATGTGTACCCTCAGGGCATTCTACTCTAGGTCCTACGGCTATACTATGATGTCCTACGAGTCCTGCTAGTATATAGTGGACTCTATTACCAAATAAAGGATATGCTAAGGAGGTGTATGGCTCACTATCGCCAATCTAGGTCAAACACTCAGATGTCCCTGTAAGAGGAACAAGACTGCTCACCAGGTCCTAGCTAGCTCGGTCCTAAATCAATTATCTCACTTTGTTCCATAATCACACAAGGACAGCTGGCTATGACTCTACTGTATGCTATGATTCTCGTAATTATCTATACGACCACTAACTGCTGTTGAAGGGACTCTCTATAATGAAATGATGGCGAGAACACCTGTACATGCACGTGTCTCAAGGAGTATGAAGACATACTCTGCATAGAATTGTGGAGTTTGCATCCAGTTCTTGCCATGTGCGCTAGTCAATGTCTGCTCATCTCCACTATCTAGTAAAGTGATGGTAGGACTAGTATATCTGGAAGGATGAATGTAAAAATACTCAGGTGAAAGCTTAGCTCTATCTGACATATCTGGTCACATGGAAAGAGACTGGATCTCTCCTAGAAAATTAGTCATACTGCTCTAGAGCTCTAACTAGGAGGTGTCTCATCCTCACATAATCTGACATGATGTCTTTATCTATGGTGATGTAAGGATATTTGTCTAAGTCATGGTAGGGTAATGAAACTCTTTATAGGATACTGGGTGATTCAAAAATATGGGCATGTCCATTGACATGCCTCCAAGAACATCATAATTGGACTCTGTCATAGGTGGCCAGCCTATGGAATAGCCAATCAATGACGAGTCTAAGAGACAACTCCTAAGTAACTCTAGTTCAATTAACTAACAATAGGCATGCGGTTCTCGATACCTACTAGTCACGCACTTCCCAATGGATGGGGTTCAAATGACCCAAAGAACCACTATCTATCCTCGAGTCTATGGGGACTCATAGTGAGGTTTGACACGTGTCTCATTTGCTCTTTAGTGGTGTGTGACCTGCCATCCCGTACTGATTTGTAGCATTAGTCATGACTCACATGACTATTATAGTTGTGGTTGACTCTCAAGCAAAGCCATAAGCCACGATGAGCATACACTGATGTCCCTCTACATGGTCAATATGATCCAGTCTGACTGAAGTCCTTGTCTGTGTCGCTCCCAAGCTCGGGTGAAGTTGTCTCCTCCAGACGGGTCTATCATCGGCTACCTGCACTGTAAGTCCTAAATAGTACCACGAAGGTACCTCTTATGCTCGAGCAAAGGCTAAATCTTATGTCTCAAGGTAAGGACCTAATCATGCTGGTGAAGCACAAGGAAAACACTGTCTCCTTAATGGACGCTCCCTCACTAATCCTATCATCCATGCAAAATTTCTAATACAAGTCACATATCTCTCTCTAGCTAGGCCAAACTCTAAATGAGTTAAACTACGTATCTGATCATTTGCTAACCATCTAAGTGGACCCTGGCTGTGGGTCACATGTATCCTATTACACTTACTGAATAATCTGACCACTAAGGTCATCCTATCTAGATATCATACTATCATGTTCTTGTACTCTGTCAATATACATCCCTAGAATACTCACTAACACTATCGATGATCCCCATAAGACTATCACTAAGACTATCTTCCAATACGCATCTGACCCAAGAATGTCAGGTCAAGGCGATGATATGCAAGATGGCTGGTGAAGTCAATCATGTGCCATCACATCTAAACAATTATAGTGTGCCTTACTTTCCTTTGTCTGGTTAATGTTACCATAGTTATGTCCCTCTATCTTTGACCTACTTTGCTCTCGATAACTATGACATGTGGTCTCTGTGCAATGTTAAGAACATCCTTAAGTAGTTGTCCTCCTGTAGGGTGAGGTAACTACTTAGCCCTTATTTCCACAAAACTGCTCCACTGGTCGGCGGTAGTGGAATATACGGACAGTGGTTACGCATCATAGAAGGCAGTAGTATGCATTCGGTCTGTGGTAGTTCATCACGGTCTGTGGTTGGGCAACTCGAACGGTGGTTGTGCATTACAGACTATGGTTGTTCTCCTCAGACGGTGGTTGTTCTCCTCAGATGGTAGTTGTGCTACTCAGACGATGGTTGTGCTACTAGGGTGGCAGTTGTACTATCTAGGTGCTAAAGCCTGATCCTGATCATGTACGTCGTGAAGCCATTATTGTCTCTGGCATGTTCATCTCCATGTGTTTGTCTCCCTAGAGGTAGCTGCTATTATCTCGGCTTAGGTTATCCAACCATGCGTGTCTGATCCGGCTGGGTCTGGATCATAGGGATGACACATACAATGGAAAGATAATATTGAGCCCACACTTATCTCTTGGAATCTGGAGTAACTATTCCCATAAGCACTAATTGGTTCTCAATAGCAATCACTGATCTGGTCTTGGCAAATCGAATGAAATCCGGTCAACCGTCTAAATCCACGTTCAAAGGTAATCTCGCTTATCCTCATTATGTTCATTCCTTTGTTTGGTGAAGACTAACCATCAACATTGTTGGGGTAGACATACCCTAGTGGAAGAAGGGGAGGCGGTGAAATGTCCATGAGACTGTAGATCCACCTCGCTACTCATCCTCATCCACTGCTATCTCCTCAAAGTGGTCCATCTCAAGTCATCTGTCCAAACACTCATCTGTGCTCCAGTACCTCAGTGGCTCCATTGTCATAACCACATCCTTCATCCGCAAGGATTTCTCTGAAGGTCGAAGCTCTCCAAAGTAGGCCTCAAACTATGCCTAATAGATCTGTTTAAGATACTCGGTGGTCCATGTTAATATTCATGTAACTATGTAAATCTATTCATACTCCAAGCTCCCCACTTGTGTTATCTCTTATAACTCTGTCTCACAATATACACCATGTCCCAAGGAAGGACTGATGATGTGACATGCGAAAGACGGGCAAGTGCTGCAATGTCCCCAGTGCTCCAAATACTCTTGGTCACTATTCAACTCAACCTCTGTTAACTTAAACATGTGGACACTATTAGTCGTCCAAATCTCTAGCACATATAAAGACAAGGCGTGTCTCTAAGCTTATCATGACATCCTGTGAGATCCATGTTGGCATCTACTTCAATCATAATCTCATATCCATCTCATAACTCCTCTATTAACACTAAAACATGCATTGCTCAGGTTTGACTGATCAAAAAAATTTGAAACACTGAGAAAATACAAAAAGAAATACCTGTCAACTTGGCTAAGGATAGCTTCACACACTTGGCTCAAAATAAAAATCTTCTATCTCAATCGACCAAGTCATGGCCCTGATACCAATTTGTAACACCCCGATTTTGGTTCACCTAAGAACCGGATCAGAAATGTTACGATCGAGTCAAGTCATGTTTAAAGTTATCGGTAGGTACGACTTGATCGATAAAATAGATCAAAACAAGCCTCTTGGTGTCATGAGAATGGAAGACATTATTAAAAAAGCATTAAAACACATCAAATATAAGTAAAAGTAAGAAAAGAAATAAATGCGTTGAGCTTAAGTGTGTGTAGCGTTTCTCTGTCCTCCCACCAAAGTCGACTCAGGATTTGCATGACCTACATATATTATATGAAAACCGTCAACGAATGTTACTGGTCCGAAAAATAAGTAATACAATTTGGCAAATGGGTATTCCATTACCATGAAAACTTATGAAACTTCAAGATAGCCTCACACTGGGCAGTAAGCAAACATACTTAAGCAATTGTCGGCTCGCATGCACGGCTCATAATCATAATCATACATACATACAACGCTTATGCCCTCACACCTTTCATATCACCTGCCACAGTACTCGAGTGGCAAAAGAAACAGTTAAGTTAGTGCCACATATTCCGGAAATGCGCTAGATTATGCAGTACCATCATACACCGGACTACCTCATGGTTTGAAGGAGTACTAGTGTGATTCATACATATCTTCATACTGCTCACTCTTTTATTCGTGAAATCCGTAAAAATACATATACTTATATAATAGGCTTAGGAAAGAGGCTTATATCATATATTTTTAGAGCTTAAGTTCAAAAACCAACAAGGGATCCCATCGTTGTAGTTTTATTTAAAATGTGTAAAAATACAGCTAAATGGCCTGACATCGGAGGGATGCACTAAAATGTCGCCAATGCCGTCCTACGTATAAAAGACAATTAAACTAGACACGCAAGGAGTCAAGCAGAGAGGGAGAGTCCTATGGACATGTGGTCCAAGCTCCAAGTGTATCAACATATCTATGACAAGCTCAGACTCCAAAGCCTACATCGGAACCCACTACTAAGTAAAATACTAGCATCCCTATATGATGCATTCTCGTGGTGTGTGTTCATATCATCAATACATTTTAATAAAAGGACTATGCTAAATAAACATACCGCTAAACACAACACGTAAATCGAGACATAATAAAGAGAATAACTAATAACAAATAATAAATAAATAAATACGTACAATCATGAATAAATAGTAGATAATAAATACATAAAAATAATCAATACTCTAATCATAGAATAATAATATTATATACTATATACGTAAATTGATAAACACGAGTAAATATTATATATATCTGTGTTAGTAATCATATAAACAATTAAACAAATAAATACATAATCATTCTATAAATAAATAAATATTTAATTTTAATTAATCATGAATAATAATAATAGCATAGTCATCATTAAATACAATTAAATAATAACATGCACATAACAAACAAGTAGATAAATAAACAAATACATACAAATTACTAAACATAAAAATACTAACATTAATAAGTAAATATGATATTAATAATAACAAATAATCATGTAAACATACATCATATACAATAAACATATTAATATAAATAATATAAATAATAATAAATAAATAAATAAAAACACTTATAATATCAAATTATGCTCAATAATGTGAATATTCATATAAACTAACATAAGGGTTTTTGAATTACCAAAAATAGTTGAGAAATGGCCGAAAACGAGCTAACTGAACCCAACCAAGCTGAACGAGACCAAACTGAATGGGCTGAACCAACCCGGTCTAGGTTAACTAAAAAATGGGCTGGGTTGGCTATGGTGACGGACATGGACATGGACATGAGCTGGGGGACTCGGCATAATCAGGCGAACGTGGTCGCGAGCTGGCGGCCGCACTCTCGGGCAAGAGAACTCAATGCGAGTAAACGGTCAGGTGGAGGGGCGCGGTGCCTATGCCGGAGAAGGTTGACGGCGGCACGGCTGGGGCCGCTGCCGGTTGGGATTGGTAGGAGGCGTCAAGGTGGAGCTGGTGGTGGTGATGATCGGCGGAGTCCAACCACGGGCTAACCGTAAAATGGCCAGAAAGAGGCGGCATTGCCGCCGTGTGTGCCGACATCGCCGGCAGCGATCGCAGCCGCGCCAATGGACAGTGTTGATCCCAAACTGGTAGATCTCGGCGAGGGGAAGCCATCGGGGCGAATGATGAACATAATGGGTGGCCAAACGAGCGCATAGGTCTCACCGGCGGCGGGCCAAAGTGGTAGCGGCGGTAAAAGTGGAAAACACTGAAAATGGGAGAAAACCTCAAAATCTATATGGGAAGCTAGGGTTGAGTGGACACCTCAGATTTTTCCACATGGCATGATCTAAGCGTTGGCCAACTCAGTGGCCTAGTGAGGTCTACCTATAGTTATCAGTAACATATGTGTATAGACGGAAAGCTCGGATCGAGTCTGTCCAAAGTCAAAACTGACTCGAGTTATAAAAGTTACTCAATAGGTAGGAATCGAGGTAAGAAGGCTCAATGGGCCTCGAAACCCTAAAGACAATTGAGTTGGGCCCAAGGGGCACAATCCGATGGTCTAAAATCCCTGTGATGCATGCAATGAGATACCCAAAAAATCCCAAACAGATACCAAAAGCTACAACGACCTAAATATAGGCCTAAAATCTTGGCTAACATATACAAACAAATCTATATACCTCAGTATACAATGATAACTCATGATCTTATCATCTGCATGTCAGATATACTCAGCCACTGTCACATGCTCATACGGCCATCTGGGCGTCATACTAATATTCTTAATATTGTTCTGTTTCGAGCTCGTTCGAATCGACTCAAGACTGCTCAAACTGGACAACACTAAAACGGATAAAACCATAAGCCGAAACTAGGGTTTTACAATATGTATAGTTTTTGCATTTTCAGTGAGAGATGGGATGAGGTTATCGACAACTACATCTTGAGATAGGGTGTGTGTTTGTCAAAGCGGGCTCTGGAGTTGGGGAGAACCCACTCTATTTCCGAGGGAATCTTGACAACTCCACCTTTTAGTTCCTCAAATCCAAAGAAGTGTGGAGGTTTACGGGTACTGCTATGCAGTGCATGCCTAGACTTGTGATGAAAAAGGGTACTGAAGGCGCATGTCTGAAAATACTTGGCCCCTGTACTCAGGGTCAGGAGTAATACGGAGGACATAGAACGCTGAGATTAATGACAATGATTTGATAGTTGAATGGCCAAGGAAAGAGAATGTTATGGAAAGGGGATGCTGCCGCTTGTGGGCGACAACTCTCATTACTACCCTTGTGAGAGTTCTTGAGGAAGTATATGAGATTTTTATTCAATAAGAGGGTTAGCTCTCTTGTGCATTTTTTATATTAGTTATTTTTTTTGGACCGATAAAGCTCGTTACTGTCGATTTTCTATTATATATGTAGGTGAAAATCTCGGGGATTGAGACTTGTTACTGACCGATAATGCTCGTTACTGACGATTGCAGAGGAGTAGTAAAGTCGTTGCACACATGAACATGCCTCACGTAATGAATGGAAATAATGAATTCTAAGCTATGTGAATGATGAGTGTGCTTAAGGTTATTATGTGAAATGCTATGAACGTTAAACTTGTGAAACGAAACTAAAATGGCATGTTTTGGAATTATATCGGTATAAATATTTATTATTGCACTTATAAGAATGACCCGGTCCAATTTGTTTTAAAATATTATTTATTTTCAAACTTGTTTTTACAATTATTCTATTTTGTGCATAATAGCATATCATGGCATGCATGTAGGACCACGTTAGAACCCAAACATCCTATTCACGCATTATATAATTGCACTACCATTTTAAGACATCGAGGGGAGATCAGGGTCAGCTTAACCAAATCAAGTAGTTTAACAAACAGTTCGGTCACCGGTGACATTTTCAGGTCGGTTCATGGGTGAACCGAAACGGGGTGTTACAATGTGGTATCAGAGCGAACCCTTGGTTGATTAAGATGGTATATATAATATAGGTCACATGTGTGCAAAAGCTACTCCAAGTGGTTCCGATAGGTATTTTTTTGTCTTAATATTTTTGGTTTGCAGATTTTTGTACCAATTAGTAGTGTGACAAGGTGATCAAATTAGAGTAGGGAGTACTAGGAAGATGGTGAACCAGACTCGTAGGACACAAATCAGGGTCCCATCCTCTCCAGTGCCCAGACAGGAGAGTCCTGACCATGGTCGCAGTAACACAACATCTAGTCGACCGAGGACCACCATGCCACCAGCAGGGACCAGTGTACCAATTTCATCTAGCCGATCTAGAGCCGCACCGCCACCAGGAAATCCTAGTGAACCAGATGTCAGTGGACCCGCAGTAGAAGGTAGTGGCTAGATTGCAAGTGGAAGTGGAGCTGCAGGATTCTATAGTATACCTACTGATACAGGACTACAGTTTCCACTGTACAAACAAGGAAAAGGATTGAACAGGTCAATGGATGCAAAGAATCGAGAACTGTGGCAGTACAAAAAGTTTGTGAAGAATGTTGAACGACCTTTCTTTGGGAAGTAGGATATAGAGGAGGTATTCCTGTGGATATCGTCAGCCATAGGAGTATTTGGTAGTATGGGATGCCTGATGGAGCACAAAGTATGCATCATTACAGGGACATTCCAGGATGAAGCTAGAGTGTGGTGGGCTTTAGTGCAGAATTCCACATTTGCTCACTGTCAACCCCAGGACATCACTTGGGAGGAATTCAGAGCGGAATTTGATGGAAAGTACTTTCCGCCTAATATCAGGAAGATAAAGGAGTGGAAATTCTAGACATTGAGGCAATGACCTATGACGGTGGTGCAATACAAGACAAGGTTTAGAGCTTTGGAGAGATTCGCACCGGATTTGGTCCCTACCGAAGGAAGAAGGATAGAACAATTTTATGAAGGCCTCCATCATGAGATCAGGATGGCCTATTTGGATAGGAAGTTTTCTACATTCAGTGATGTTGTGAGAGCTGCAGGCGAGGCAAAGCGAGTTATAGCTACTCGACCTCGCCGAGAGGTTGACCAGAAGCAACAACATTCGAGGCCATGACAGCCAGAGTAGGGAGCACAACAGAGACATCGAACAGATGTGTCAGTCAATATGAGGGCTATGGATGACCAAACTCAGGACAACAGATCAACTTTCTGTCAGAACTGTGGACACCATCATGAAGGAATATGCAGAATGGGTACAAACGCATGTTTTAGATGTGGTCAACTAAGACATCAAGCAAAAGAATGTTTGACAACTTAGCACCAGTAGCAAGCCCTTCCAGCACTGCCACAATGACTAATGCTTCCAACTCCCCCATTACAACAACAAGGAGGCCATCAGAACCAGGGGCAGGGACAAAGAAATAGTGGTCATCAATCATCAAGACAACAAAGGGATTTGCAATAGAAAGGAATAATGGCTGTCATGGCAGGACAAGAACAAACAGCTTTGGATCTAAGAAGAATGCCAATGATACCACCAGCAGGACCGTCCACTTCAACACTAGCATGGGCAGTGGGGATGGACACAGCCATAATTGCTAAAGCACTGGAGGATAAGGCAGACATGACAGGTACACTTCAGATCTCAGATTTTGTGGATACCTACTAGAGTAAATGATGATAATTAATGTATTTAATAGAATTGATGGATTTGATGATAATTAATGTACTGGGCATTCTTGGGTTTATCCCACATCGGTCGTGGATGACTTTGGTGACTTGTATATAGGCTAATGAGAAAGCCTTATCCCTCGAGCTAGCTTTAGGATTAAGAGAAGCCGGTGACACCTACTGCAAGTCTTATTTGGTTATTTAAAGCCCCTTTTATGAGCCCAGAGGACCTAATAGTGGTATCAGAGTCTGGTTAGCCGTGGTGTTTTCCTACGTCGATTGTGGAAATTTCCTTTACGGGTTATGCCTGATGATTTAAGGGGAGTTTATTAGGTGATGATATGTGTGTTAGCCGTGGTGTTTGTCTATGATTGTAGAAGTTTCCTTCATGAGTTGTGTCTGATGATTTAAGGGGAGTTTGTTCGGTGATGAACTTTGGGAGTGATGGTAGCTGTCACGAGGCTGATTCTAGGACCCAAAATTTTTCGATCCTAATCAGTCCTGTGTGGCGTATTCCCACTCTAAGAACACTCAGCCTAACACCAACTACGCTAGATAGAACAATAACCGGAAGCTAATGACACAAACACCACCCTTGAGTTTGGCCAACTCCACAACACCAAGGTTACTGGTATCGATCCCAGCAAATCTCCGTCCCCGATATTGATACTCCAATCAGCCCTTCACTCAATCCTCATGCTTAATCACACACAAGCACCGATACAATGTTCTCGGTTACTAGCACACCTTGTCGATAAACTGTTCTGAGAACCAAATAGCACCAGATGCAGCAATTGCCCGATCGCCCCAAATACCGATATGAGTGTTGGGGTCGTGCCGTTTGCCCTTGCTCATCTCAGCAACCAATTACCACAATTGACTACCTTGTAAACTTCTACCACGACCTAAATACAGAAGTTCCCTGCCTAAAACGTCAGCCAACAAGCAAAATAACAAATTACTGGAAAAACACTTCCCAACCTTATATTATCACACATAAGGATTACAAGCACTTGATTCTCTCCTTCAAGTACTTGCTCGGCTTGTGGACAACTCAAGGGATTACTATAACCCCAATGCACCCCAAATACAATGGAACTCAAGGGATTACTATAACCCAAGTAACCCTCCCCGATTGCCACACACCAGCAACCCACAACATGTACCTGGATTCAGGCAAGCTTCAATGAAAGTCCAGTACTCTTCACCAGCACCGGCTATAGTACCTTCACAAGTTTCCTTCTCTCCCAGATGTCTTTGCACTCAAGACTTCACATTGCACCAATCACCACGGAAATCCTCTCCTTGGTTTCTCTCCTTTCCTTTGGATCTCCCTTCCAGCCTTCACACCGTGTACTTATAATCCACGATCTCCTGCTCCAAGATAACCCTGATCTTAGTCAGCATCCTTATCTCCAAAAGATACTGCAAAGATCCACCGCGTCACCAGGAACCCAGCCCTAATCCACGTCTAGGTTGATCACATGATCTTCCAGTTTATCTCCAAAAGTTATTTGTAACACCCGATCATAATCTTCTCCCATATATGATCTAATTCTGGTAACAAACTCCCTACAGATTGTTGGCTGCACCATTGGACTCAAGTCTAGCCCATGGTTCGACCTCAGCCATTGCCTCGCCACTGATTTAACCTCATTGCCTCATCCAGCAATTACCGGCCACAATACCGGCAATGGTATACCGCTGCAAACATCAGCAATCATCCATCGCTGGGCATCGCTACCGTTAAAGCACCTGCACCGCACCGTGCACCTGCATGCCGCTGTTTGGATTGGCACACCATTGATCCCGCACAGCGCCCATGCATCAGCAACCTCACACCGTGCTCACCACTCACCCACTCACCAGCGCCATGCCGCTATGCGCTCACCCGTGCCGCCCCCAATACCGATACTTGGTCTAGTACAGCAAGGTCGCTTGGCACCCAACTCGGCATGACCGTGCTACTTGGTGCGCTGCTCGGCACGCTGCGCTCGCTCGCGCTTGTGCACACTCGGTATTGCTCATCTGCTCGGTAGCTTGATCGATCATGCTCGGTACACAGGTTGCACCTCAACCACGATGTTCTGACCCATACACCGATCACTCGTACGCCTAGCCCTGATGCTCGATCAGCACCCGGCTAGCGCACCAACTCACGAACTAGCATCATCTTGAGGTTCCTTGACTCAAACCCGACCACACACTCGGTACCGCATATACCGACCCATGTACCACAATCCACTGCCGTAACTCGACGCCATGCTCTCCCGCAATGCTCGGTCACCCAGCAGCTCTGCACCTTAGTTCGTTACCTACAACTATAACACGGGTTAGCCTTGGTATGTTGTTTCCACCACTCGGATAGCCACTGCTACCCCCTCATGGATGCGGGAAACCTAGGAACAACACCCAAACCCTAGTTCCCGGTAACATCCATGAATCAGGGCTGTAACATCCTCCCCCACCAATGAGAGCCGATGTCCTCATCAGAAGGAAGGTTTGTCCCCTTCTTCAATAACAAGTCGAATACACATCTTCCCCACGATACCGTCCCTGCTCCATGTACCATAGACCCGTCACACCGTGGTTCCAGCTCTGCCATTGCATCATCCCGGATCTGGCATGCCACAGACCTCGCATGTACACCTACACACTCCCATCGGCCATATGCTCCAGCCTCCAAATTCCGAGTCCTCTCCATCCAACTCGTCCAAACAACTCCCTGTGGTTTCGAGAATTGCCAGCTCGAAGCACTCTTAAGAATTTGCAATGCAACCAAAAACTTAACTAGTTTGACTATCTTTCTCTCCCTCCCTGTAAAGCACTGCTAGTAATTAGCCCAACACGAACTCACCTCATCTAATGGCTGTCTCTCTAGATAAGTGGAGATAGAGACGTTTGGTTCACCTCCCTGCAAACCAAACATGGTAAGTGAAACCCTAATCCTGGATTCAGCACTTACTCCATTAGCCCGTTGTAGATCCGTAGCAGCCTTGGTCAACCATGGTTGTGAATTCCCCATGAAGGCTCTAGACATACAGACCCTGTTCAATACGAACATTCCCTTACACACCAGGAAAGAGCTGATCTCCTGTCGACACCTCACCTTTGTCAAATGGTACTCCTGACATGATGTTTTCCCCGGCGTCTCATCATCAGTCATTACCTTCAGCTGATGATAGTGAGCATTCGGCAGTTCCCCTCCAACAATGGACGAACTTTCTCCAACCGAATGTACCATGTCATCTCCATGGACTGCTGTCTTACTCCCCAACCAATGATATAGAGCTTACCCTTGGCCACTTGCAGCAACTCACTCTTGTAATCCCCAAAGTACTTCTTGAAGCCGTTGGTAACCTCCATGAAATCTCCCACTAGGATTACGATACTAAACTCCAGCATATTCACACGCTGCTGGACCACACGCACCTTGCCAACACACCCAACAGACTCCTGAACACGTCCTCTAGGTACCATCACTAATACCCGGGCCGGGACCTTGGCCTTCACTACCAAGTCATTGCAGCTTTCATCCAACTGCACGGAAGACAACACCCCAACTAGGGTTCCCGGCTCCATGCCTGGAAACTGACCTAACTGGTCACCCGGATTACCACATACCATTCCTGCAAGCCGAGTAAAACTCCCCTCTACACTGACCTTGACCACCTGCAATGCTGCAAGCTGCTCCTCGCCAGTTCTTGGATCTTCTACCCTGGTAGGTTTGCTATACCCCTGCACAAAGCTACCATTGTTCCGAGTCATCACCATCACTCCTCCCAAGTGTGGTAGCACTCCTATGCAAGCTGACATGAGAAAATTGTTACCCAAGATTACCTCAAAGTCATCAATTTCCATAATCATGAAATCAGCTTGGCCACTGAATTCCCCCAAGCAGATCTGAACTCCACGAGCCACACCTTGAACCTGCTTCACCGGTGAATTCACAGCCTTGATCTTGCTGGTTTTCAGTCATAATTGATCCGACACCTTCATCGAAACGAAGCTGTAAGTTGTCCCTGTGTCAACCAATGCTAAAACCCGTCTTCCATTCAAACTCACTGAAACATACATCAACCCTAAACCTCCTTGTTTAGGTTATTCAACCCTCGGAGCTCCTATCACCTATAAGGTACACATCTGAGTTGGCTTACCTGAATCAGAATCTTCCTCTACCTGCATCGCCACCGTCTTCCCCTTCGGATTGTTAGGGCACTCCTTGACCTTATGAGGTCTGCCATAGGAAAAACACTACACCTGCCTCACTTCAACACCCTGGGAATTGCCTAGCTCGGCCCTAGGAAAACTCTCCTCTTCTCCTTTGGTCTCTGCTTGAATGACTTCCCATCACTCCCCACCATTTTGCCTTCCTTGGAAACTCGGTCACCTCCACTTGGACCAGTAGCAGTCTTCAGGTCTACTAGGGCATCGGCTGCACCTAATGCTATTTGCAAGTCCTGCACCTTTTGCCTCTTCAACTCCACCTGCGCCCAAGGTTGCAATCCAGACACAAAGTTGAAAAGTTTATCACTTTCTGACATGTCTTGTAATCTAAAAGACATGAGCTGAACTACTTGACATATTCTTGCACTGTTCTAGTTTGTCCGAGCTTCTTCAAAGCCTCCCTCGCCACCCAAACTGTATTGGTCAGAAAAAACTGATTCCTGAGTTCATCCCTCATACTCTCCCAAGTCTCAATATTAGGACGTCCCTCCCGCCTTCTCGTCGTCCTCGGTGCGTGTTCTCCACCATAATGTGGCATCGCCAATTAGAAACATACTGGCCATCGAGACTTGCTTATGAGCAGGAATCTCGGTAGCTCAAAAATACTCCTGCATTTCCCAAATGAAGTTCTCCAGATGTTTTGCTGATCTGACTCCTTTGAATTTCGTTGGCTCCGGCACCTTAAGCCTTCCTGGGATTTCAGCTACCTGGTCATCAACAAAGTGCTGAGGCTGGTTGAGCATCGTCCACTTCAGAAGAGCCACATCTGAACATATTTCCTCCAAACCTGCCATAAGATTTTCCATGATCTTAGCCATTCCATTACCTCGCACACTGCTGGATTCCGACTGATCAGCAACCCTTTCCATTTATTCAGTTAGGGTTTGCAACCGATCAAATACCGTGTGAGCATTACCATCACCATTGGCCGGCCCTCCAACCAACACCTCCAGCCGTGTCACTCTCTCCCTGAGAGCATCACTCGACCATGTATCCATGTGATCGTACCAGAAAAGTCCACTGATGAATGTGAATTATCCCTCAACTACACGTAAACCTTGGCTCTAATACCTCTGTCACAGGACTGATTAGGATCGAAAAATTTTGGGTCCTAGAATCAGCCCCATGACAGCAGCAATGAGAGACTTCCTAGATTGTCAATCCTCTAACTAGTGAATGGTTTTGGTGCGGTTCAATGGTCTATGGCTATGCTAGACTATGGCAACAATGTCAAAAAGTTTCGGCGGAATTGTTTTTTGGCCAGGATCTATCACCGTATTCTAGTGACGGTGGCAACTTACCACATCAAGACTTGACTTGGGTTTGTAGAAAATGGCAATGGTGACATTTTTAAAGTGGAAACTTGTCTTGAAGTGGTGGTGATCGACCGGGCAGAATCTAAGAAGTTGTCCACTTGCTGCTATTGTACTGCTCTGGTGATGGTTTTTTGGGTGGTTTTCTGGCGAGGTTGAGGCTCTTCAACGGCGGATCTCAACTTTGGTTTGTTGTAGGTGCTGAGGAGAGTCTATTGGAAGCAATTGTTTGGTTTGTGGCATCCTAGGCTGGTCGGATGAAGGACCCAAAGTTGGTCACTTCTGTGCACTATTCTGCTTTACTACTTCGCTGGGAGTTTTCTGGGCTATTTTTGGCGAGGGTGGACATCAGTGGCGGTGGATCTTGGCCAGGTTGTATCAAGGGCAATAGTGGGAGTCTTTTGGATGCATCGGTGTGATTGGAGATAGGCCGAACGGTGGCTGTGAAGATGACTACTTGATGGCACTTCACAACTCCGGCTAGTAACTTCTCAAAGTTTTTCCAATGATAGCAAGCTTCATCGATAGTGGCTCTTGGTTAGGTTGTATCGGGGACACTCCAAGATTGATCTGGTGGGCTTGGGGGTTGTCGAAATGGATCTCTGGTGAGGGACTCCTCCCCTTTCTTCTTCTATTCCTGTTTCTTTCTTCTCTCTTTTTTCAACACACGACCCAACTTTCACTCATTTGGTATGGAGTATTTATAAAACCCAAGCCTCGCTTCTTCCCCCTTAGTTAGTTTCATGAATTGAAATCTTCACCCACCTCTTATTATTTTTTTATTCTTTCTTTAATTTTGGATCCGAACGGGTGTGGACCGCTTCTTAGGTAATGGCTACTTGCATTGCTATTGGTTAGGGTGAGGGAGCATAGGTTTGACCGAGTTTCAATCACATGGATTGGGATAATTATTATTATTATTATTATTATTATTATTATTATTATTATATATTCACATAAAAAAATAAATAATTCATAATAAAATAAATAAATTAAAAATATATATTATCAATAATCGTGCCCTACTTTTAACACCCAATTTATACGCCATCCACTCCAACACCGATAATCATCCCCATCCGACAAGAGTCGGTAGTCCATGTTTATATGCGTATGATATAACTCTCGCAGTTTGACCCACCGTAATTTCCCCGAAATGCGAGGGTATTCTCCCCGACACAAAAGCCACCCCTCGACCAAAAAGCAAACACTATAGACTATACCGCTGCGTCGTCGCAGCTCTCCTCTCCTCGCCGGCGTCCGAGATGAAGAAGGAGATCGACGGCGGCGGTGGCGGCGGAGGGGTGACGGCGAGCTCCTGCTCCTTCGAGATGAGGCCGATATTCGTGGTGACAATGGTGGTGTTCACCCTCTTCGTAATGGCGGTGTGGCAGCTGCCTTACCCGCTGGGCACCACCACCCTCCCCGCTCCGCCGGAGAAGGAGAAACTATCATCCTCCTCCTCCCAGAAAGTCGTCGACTCTCTTATCCACTCCGTTTCAGCGGTTGCGGCCGCTAAACCAGAACCGAACAAGCGCGAGTTCCGGGCCTACGGCAATGCGGCGGCGCTGTTCGTGCAGATGGGCGCGTACCGGGGCGGCGCCGCCACCTTCGCCGTGGTCGGCCTGGCGTCGAAGCCGGCGCACGTCTTCGGGAAGCCCTGGTTCAAGTGCGAGTGGGTGCCGCACCCGAGCTCCCCGTCCAACCGCACCGTCCGGGCCCTGGCCTACAAGATGCTCCCCGACTGGGGCTACGGCCGCGTCTACACCGTCGTGGTCGTCAACTGCACCTTTCCCAGCGGCAACCCGAACCTCGACAACGCCGGCGGCAGGCTCCTCCTCCACGCCTTCTACGGCGAGTCGCCTCGGCGGTACGAGAAGTTCGTTGCCCTGGAGGAGGCCCCCGGCGAGTACGACCCCGCCCGGTTCCGGCCGCCGCACAAGTACGAGTACCTCTACTGCGGCTCCTCACTCTACGGCGAGCTCAACCCGGCGCGGATCCGGGAGTGGATGGCGTACCACGCGTGGTTCTTCGGCCCGAGCTCGCACTTCGTCTTCCACGACGCCGGCGGGGTCGGGCCGGCCGTGCGGGCGGTGCTGGAGCCGTGGGTGAGGGCGGGGCGGGCGACGGTGCAGGACATACGCGCGCAGGCCGAGTACGACGGCTACTACTACAACCAGTTCCTGGTGGTGAACGATTGCCTCCACCGCTACCGGTTTGCGGCGAATTGGACCTTCTACTTCGATGTTGATGAGTATATCTACCTGCCCGAGGGGAAAACTCTGGAATCGGTGTTATCGGCGTTCTCGGATTATACACAGTTCACCATCGAGCAGAATCCCATGTCTAGCAAGCTTTGTCTCAGAGACGAGGCCCAGAACTTCACCAGGTTCGTACTTTGGTACTACTAAGTCCATGATTACAATATCGCCAAAATTTGTGGTAAGCCTTAGAAAATGGTAAAATCAAGTACATTGCTCTGCATTGTAGCTGGAAACTGGTTAAAGACTAGATCTTTGTGTGCGGATTTCATCCTTCTTCTTCTTTTTCTGGATTTTGAGAGTCCACGGGTGTTCTTGCTTTTTTGAGATGTGTCTAGTTCTCGTTACTTTGTTGGGTTTTAATTGTGGAAAGCTGGTGTTTGCCACGAATGTGTCTGATTTTCAAGCTTGGGTTCTAGCTAAAATACTTCAATTCCATCTCTGATCTGCTTTTTTTGGTCGGAGTTGTCTAACTTTACCGGCATTGATTGAAGTAGAAGAGTGAGATGAGATTGGCAGTAGATGGGCATATGCATTACATTAATTAGTAGATGGAAGCCATTAAAAGTTCACCAGATTGGTACTACTAAATCGAAACCCTTTCAATTGCGAGCGGATTTCATCCTTTTTCTCTTCTGAATTCTTTGAGATGGGACTCATTCTGCTTTTTTGTTGGGTTTTTAATTGTGGAAAGCCGAGCGTTTGCCTCTAATTTTCAATCCTCCAAGTACTTCACTCCATCCTTTCTTATTAGAGTTGTGAAGACAGTAGCTGAGATTGATGAATTTAGGAGTGTAGATAGGATGGGGTATATGCATTGCACTGATTAATTTGATTGATTGATTGATGGGAATGAGAAGGAAGATGATGACAACGTGGATGTTGATGAATGCAGGCAATGGGGTTTTGAGAAGTTGGTGTTCAGGGAGGCGAGGACGGGGATCCGGCGGGATAGGAAGTACGCGATCCAGGCGAAGAACGCCTTCGCGACGGGGGTGCACATGTCGGAGAACGTGGTGGGCAAGACGCTGCACAAGACGGAGGACAAGATCCGGTACTACCACTACCACGACTCCATCACCGTCGCCGGAGAGCCGTGCCGGGTGCTCATCCCCATGCCCACCCCGCCCGGCAACGCCACCTGGTTCGACAAGCTCCCCTTCGTCTACGACCCCAGCATGCGCCGACTCGCCGACGGCGTCAAGCGCACCGAGCTCGCCGCCCCCCGCCGCTTCGGCGGCGGGGCCCGCCAGGAGGTGGGGTTTGAGTACAGAGAAAAGCGGAATTGATTGATTGGTTGGTACCCACCCATTAATGAGTGCTTTGTCGGTTACGTCGCCGGGGAATATTTTTTCCGCCGGAGATGGGGGAGGGGGACGGGCTAATTTTTTCTTTTTTCTTTTTATTTGGTGAAGGTCTAAGATGGTGTATAAAATGGGTTTAATCATTTTTTTATTAATGTATTTGGTGCTTGTTTTGTAATAGGTTTTGTGATTTAGTGAAATGGTATATAATTTAGTTTGGAAAAACAATTGGTATATAATTTAGATACATACATGGGCTTCTACAGTCTTTGGCTTTGTCTGGGGTAGGCCATGAGGTTGTGTGATGTGAGGTGCTCCAAATTATGGCCCCTTTATGTGTCATATATATATATATATATATATATATATATATATATAACATAATTTTTGTTTAAATATATATATATCCATCCTCGTATAATAACAAGAACAGAAATGACCTCTTCAATGAAAAAGCTTGAGCAAATAGTTCTCGTCGGGAGGTGTTTTTAAGTGTATAAATATAGTTTAAATAGCTGAAAATCAGCCTTTTGTTATAGAAAATCTGGTGGCAAGAGGTCTGAATGCAATTAATTTGTTTTGCCATGAGATTTGTATAGAGTGTTATCAAAACAAAATTATCTTCTGCCATAGGCCGCTCTAAGTTCGCCACAGACTTATCCATCACAAATTTTAATTTGTGTAAGAAATTGTATTAATATAATTCTTTTTTATAATATATTTTACTTGCCTGGTCAAATTAGGTGTTATAATTGTGACAAAGAATATTTATTTTGCTTTCGCAGTTTAAAATTGAGATGGTGTATAAAATGGGGTGGTTGTGTTTTGTATTTATTTTGAAAGAGATTTTATTTTAGAGTTGTACCGATCATTAAATGTCTATGTGATAATTTTATTATTTCAATAATAAATATGTTTGGCTGTAAGACCTTGTAATAATTTTTTTAATTTTAATAAATTGGTATAATAATTTAGTTATTTTATTACATCTCTAACAGAATTGTTTTAATTTTGGCTTCGTCTGCCGTAGGTTACTGTCGGCTGCGAGCATGGTTGCATGAATCGGAATCGGAATCGGAATCGGTTTTCCCGTGAATCGGAATCGGAATCGGAATCGGAATCGGAATCGGTCTGAATCGGCCAGGAATCGGTTCAGTTGAATCGGTTCAAATCGGTCATATACAAAAATTTGCCAACTCAGTTCAAAAATACCTGAAATACATAATTATATAATTTCTCAACATAAATACACAAATTCAAGTATTTATACAACAATCACAAAGGTATGTAATTATGACAATACAACGGTAGAGTACAGTTCCTAAAAACCCTAGCATATCAACACTAGCAGTACAAACTACACTGGCAGTGAAGAGAGTACAAAACAAATCAGCTCCTACACACGGGGTTCCCAGTCGGTCAATTTAGGATTTTTGTTTGGATGATGAGTACATGAAATATTGCCTATCATTTGCTGAAGAAGACACAAAACAAATGCTCTGTGACAAATGTCAACGAATTCTATCAAATGACGAATATCAAAGGGATCTATTATTGATTGATGAAGTTTATAATTTCCAATAATCAATAGACTAGAAAAAAAACAAAAAAAACACCTAATGTTCATAGAATGAGATAAACATCAAAATTCAGATACAAATTAAAAAAAGGCGAAACAAGCATTCACTGATTCTGTAAAGGTTTATGTCTACCACCAAAGGGATTCCTAACATAGAGTGCAAAATGCAGATGAGTAGTGAACCATATGCAGTAAAAGAGCATGCATTCACTTCAACAACAGAATCAAAGAATACAATGTGTAAAAAATAAGAGAATTATAAAGTACACAAAAAAACAACTGGACGCCTCTAATATAAGTTAATTTTTCGGTAACATGATCAAAACTACCAATAATCAGAATGCCTAAACTCCACTTGATGGAAAAACATAAGTGGAGAAAGCAAGTTATTGATCAAAAATTTGGTTCAACTAGGAATATACACAATAAGTGGTGAACAAACGATTAAAAAACCAAGATCCCAGCATAAAAAACACAACTTGTACCAAGAATCCAACTGGAATCGCGGCGGAATCGCGGCGCTCGCGTCGGCCGGCGGAACCCGAGTTCGGGCGGCGGTCGCAACGTCTGCGGCGGAGGGCGGAGCTGAGGTCGGAGTCGGGCGGCGGTGGCCTGGTCGGACGGAGGACGGCGGAGGGAGGACGGCGCAAGCGCGGCGGAGGGCGGCAGAGGGAAGGTCGGAGTCGGGCGGCGGAATCGGGGGGGAGGGTATGATTTAGGTTTTTAAATCCAAATTACCATTTTACCCATGCTTAAATAATTTAATAAAAATTATACCTAGGGTATTTTGGTAATTTCCTAAAAACCGATTCCGATTTAAATCGGCCGATTCCGATTCCGAGTTAAATCGGTCGGAATCGGCCGAAACGGGCCGATTCACGACCCGATTCGGGGCCGACCGAGTCGGCCCCGAAATCGGATCGGCGCGACGCCGATCCGATTTAAATCGGCCGATTCCTCACGGAATCGGCCGATTCGTGCAACCGAGGCTGCTGGAGTTGTGGGATGTCAGCAACTCCAAGTCTAAGATTCCCCTTCTTGTATCACTTAAACATAATTTTTGCGTTGAACAAATTTGGACATGGTGGAACATTAAAATAGACATGCTTGAAATTTAATTGACATTTATTAAAAATAAATTTTCCACGGTAAGCCCATGCATTTTTCATGTAAATGAGTCATATGATACAGTGAAATTATTATAATTATTATTTTTGGAAATTACTTGAGAAAAATAAATTATTGTCTTGCGCACACAATTTTAAGCAACAAGTGGTCAGGATCATTCCCAAATTTATTTTGGGTTAGATGAAGACAGCTAGAATTTGAAGTTTTTGAATGACTCAAAAATTGGTTGATGTTGACATTTTTTTGGAAAAAGTTGCGATATTAGTGAACAATTGGACTTGGAACGAGTAAGAAAGTGATTCCACATACATCAAAGCCAGGTAACGTGTTACGTCAAAGATGTATTTCCCCAATTTCATACATCTTTATTATAATCGCCAAATTAAAATTATATGATATTATGGAGATAAACATTGCAAATACCATGAACATAAGAGAATGAAAAGGTTAAACTTTAATAAGTCAATATATTTTAGTGACATTTTGGTGGGGAAAATCAAAGAGACTTCTCTTCTTCTCATAAAAAAGAAGCGGCTCTGTATGAGGCTCGTACCGCAAAGCAAGTCTGGTCTTGCAACCGATTAAAAAATTTATTCCTCGTAATTTAATTTGTTACATATATTAAAAGGAAAGTAGGTGAATTTAAGTACTTTTTTCAGCTAACCCCCTTAAATTTGGTGCATTGGGATTTAAGAAAATCTCTTGGTGGCCCAGCCATAAATATAACAACAAATCAGTCAAAAAATATATTATGAATAAGTCTACAATAAGATTATTACCATTATCGTTTTTACTTCAGTGTATGCTTAATACAAAACGATGATTTCATGCTGGCAATAAAGTGTTCACATACAAATTCATATGAAATCTAGAATATGGCAAATTATGGACCATCCAAGGCTTCAATAAGAAGACAATTGAACGGAAGCTTGTCGAGTTGTATTGTCGCCACTCCACATCGAATTGAAAGTCGGAGACCACAAGAGCAGCGTTGTGTTTGAGGCGTTTGGACAGGGGTAATGGTCTAATAAAATGGGGCACCTTTTTTATATTGGAAAATGTTTTGTCGACGCTTTTTTATTTTAGTCTAAACTACACCAATTTTTTATTGGTCTACTTAAAGTTCACTTGAATACATAAAATTAACTTTGTTTGTCTGAAGACAACACATCTTCGTGTACAGCAAAATAACTCGTTTGATAAAACAATAAAAAGCCAATTAAAAATAAATAGAAAAAATACGAAAAAAACTTAATTTTTAAAAAGTAAAAAAGTGAATTTATTATCATTTAGAAAAAGATAAGAGCGAAGACGGTAAAAACTAATAACTTACCACACAATAAGAATAATTAATAATTTATCACACAGTAAGAAACCCATCTTTGTTATTGAAACACTCTTAGCTTCATCTCATCTGAGCTCCTGTTTAAAAAGTTACTTCCCTACTAGCAGCTTATCTAGGCTCGTATTTATAAACCCATTTAAAGTAGGGTAAATAACCTAACTGTTTTACCTCCCTCACCTGTTTTCATCTCACCTTAAAAAATTATTTTTTTACCATTGTTTCATCTTAAAGACTCACTTCTCTACCATCACTTCAACTAAATTATTGTTAAAACACCAACTAAAGAAGTATAGTAAGAAGCCTACTTTCTTAAAAAAACAATAACAAAGAAAAAAGCTACCATTTTACCTTTCTTCCCTACCTTCACCTCACATAAAAAAGTCACCCCTTATCATCATTTCACCTCAAAATTTCACTTCCCACCATCTTATTTTAAAATCCACTTAACAAGTATAATAAGAAACTCACCTTATTCACCTTCCTCCCCCACCTTTACTAATTCTTAATTAAAAAACCCACCTCGCTACTATTACTTCACTTAAGTTTGTATTTGGAAATCCACTTAAGAAGTTGTTTGTGCATGAAGTTATGCGTCTTTGCTCCATCGAAGACTATGGCATTGGTGTGCATGGGTGAGTTGAGGTAGGATTGACCCAAGGGCGCCCATGTCACTGAAATCACACTGAGTTACCTATCAACACAAGAGAAAAACAAGAGACAAGGAGAATTTTTTAGGTGGTTCCATGCTGTTCAATGCGATTTCACTAGTCAGTCCATGATGAGTCACCTCTCATAATCAACTATTTAATGAAAAAATAGACCTCCCCAATGTGTCTAAAATGTCAAAAAAATGTACGGTGCCAAATTTCGTGCGAATTAATCTCGAGATGAAGAGGAACAAAACTAGCTTCTGGTCGGTTCAGGTTAGAAAACGACTGAACCTGGCTTGGGTTGATGACTCAATCGAGTGGTGTATGTAACGCACCAATCCAGCTCACTCGCAAACCGAACCTGAAATACAACGAGTGATTGAACCATTCGTTAATCTACTTAATTTGGTCAACCTAACATGGATCTACCCTCAGTGTCTTAAGATGGTGATACAAATATTTAATGCATGAATGAGATATTTAGGGTTTAACGTTGTTCTACATGAATGATACGATATGCAATTCATATTCAAAATAAAACAAACATGTTAAAAATTTGAAAAACAACAATTTTTAAAACATAACAAACAAAGTCTCCTCTAAAAGTGCAATACATACCACCTTATAAACAACAAATATTTTATATATACATAACGATAAAAACATAAAACATTGTCAAAATATGGTATTTTTCACACAACATTCACATCATAATAGGTTTTATCTTTTTGAGTCGGGTCTTGACCCCATTTGCTCATTCTGTTCAATTCTATTCATAATAACCTTCATACGCAGATCATTTCATTATTTCACACAAATAATTCCTACAATAAGACATTATAGCATGTATCCAAAATAATTCATAACTCTCAGCACATCACATTCTCATTCAATCCCAACAAGTACATGTGTGCACGTTACATTGTGGCTCTTCTGTGGTCTTGACAGAGCTCAGTCGTTTAGGTTTTCACCTACATATATAATACAGAAAAGTCAATAACGAGTGTTACTTATCCATAAATAACTAAATAATTAAATTGGCATATGAGAGATGACTCTCATATTAACTAAAATCAATCATATATTCTTCTGTATTTGAATCACTCATAAAGGAACTAATTAAGAGTTGTAAGCCTTGGCTTAAACAACATCCCACTCTCATAGGTCATATGCCTCTCTCGACATTTTCATACTATCCCAAGCTCAAAAAATTCAGTCTACTTAAGCCATCTACATCCTCCATATAACTCCTAGCCTTGAGGCTAAGTACTCTTGTGTACGTGCCTTCAGTACCCTTTGAATCAACATTTCTAGACATATGATGCATTGCGGTACCTGTAATCCTCTATACTTCTTCGAGTTTGAGAAACTCCATAATGTGGAGTTGTTAGGACCCTTTGTGATTGGAACAACCTGCTCATCAGTCCAGAGCTCACTTTGATTGGCACATGCACTCATTCATGGTATGTGCGAGTTCAATTTCCCCTTGTCTCATATCTCTCTAAAAAACCAAAAAACATATATATATATATATATATATATATATATATATAGGTAAGGATTATAATATAGTAGGCCGAAGGCATCACAATCTGGATATGAGTTTTAAAACAAACTTGAGGTATCTGATCCTCAATAGTTATTAATCCGAAAATACGATCGACTAAATGATTCGTGTTGAGTGGGATACTGATAAACCCACCACTCGAGATGTCTGATTACCTGTCAAACAAAATCACAATAGAATGACAGCGTTAATCGAAGAGTGGGTCCTAAACGGACCTGATAGACGCTCTCAATCGTGACCATGCACCTAGGCGGCTGAACTCTTACTCTGTACCTATAAATAAAATCTAAAAGATAATACCCACTATCTAAATGATGTGTTCACATATCCTAAATAACACACTCATATCAATGAGTTTACAATCCAGGGCATCAACAAGTCAAACAATCATATCGAAAACTCCCTAACTAGGGCATTTGTCAATATTGTAGATGACATTAATTAGTCCTATTCAATACAATTCAAATCACACAAAATTTCATTTTATTCATAATCAAAACATTTCATCATGTCAGTCAATCAAGTCCTAACATGCTATGATAATAATTATCAATTTTAAATAATTAAATCAAAGATAATTATACATCGTGTCATCTGACGATAGTGACAGCAATCAACACTTGTCTTGGGAATCAAATTCGGCACTAGGTGGTGTCTGAAGTTCAATCAGGTATGACAGGAGGAGTTTGGCAAAAATTCGGCCATTTTCGACAATTTTGGTGATTTTCAGCCACTATTGGCAAGGTTGTTGTTAACAGTGGCTTGGTCGGGGGATGGGTCAGCACCGGCTTGACGGACTCAACGTGACCACGGTGGGGGAAGGTCATCTAGGTCGATTAGACTGCGACGATGGAGCTACACGGCAGGTAGCGGGGGTGGTGTTGGGACCACGAGCGCAAACGCTTAGCTTCTTCACATCGTAAATGTAAAACCCACGATTCGAGTCAGGGTTTTATATTCAGAACCGGTCGGTTCGACCGTTATTTTCGAGTCGAGTCAGTTTCAGAACACGTGTACCGAGCCGACGCCGGTCTCGTGTATGAGCCATGAGGGTCATGTGTACCCAAGTATATGATGATAACGTCATGAACACAGTAGAACAGAATGAGTTATCAGAATATATGAGAGTATGCCAGTTCATTTTTATTATTATTATGATATATAGTGGATCGTAGAATTAGTATTAGGCCGTTACTCGCGTTAGGACGCGTTACGGGCAGTTTGGGTGGGTTGATAGTTCTAGAGCATATCATTATAATTTTTTTAGTGTTGTTTGATTTTACGGGATTTTTCCCGATTTTTATGAAATTTTTTTAGGATTTAATACGAGTTAGTTATGATACTTGACTCGAGTCGGAGACGAGTCAAGTATTATTTATGAGTTTGCCACCACAACCTTTCTTCTTCACGACGACCTTTTCTCCCCACGCCCAAACCCTCGTGCCGTGCCGCCCCTATTCCGCGCGCCACCGCCGCCGCCGTCGGACGCCGCCCGGCCGTCGACCGACGCCGCCCAGCTCGGCAACGACGTCGCCCTGCCGCCCCGACCAAGCCCGGCCACCATCGGGCCGCCGCGACGCCGGAATCGCCGCGCCTAGCGCCGCGGCCTGCGTTTGGTCGCGTCGCCGATTCGGCCGCCGGCGACCGTCGCCGCCGTCGATCCAGTGGTCGCCTCAGCACCACCGACCACCCAGCGACCTTCCCCGACCGGAACGGAGGGCATCGCCGCCCTGGCCGGCCGGATTTAGCGACCCAACGCCGCCGCTCTGTTTTAGCTGTTTTCCGGCGAGCCGCCTCCTCCGTTGGCCGCGTCGACCTCGTAGATGAGTCGGGCTCGTCGAACCGGTTCCGAGGGTACCCAACACGACCCCTTTCCAGCTAGTAGATACCACCGGCAATGGTTGCCGGAAAACCACCGGAAGTCGCCGGAAAACCGCCAGCAACTGCCGGAAAACCGCCGGAAAATCGGAATTTTTGGAATTCGCCGGAATTCATCGGATCTTCCGCGGGGCTCACCCGGTGGAGCCCGATCGAGCTTTGGACGCCGAGGAGCGCCGAATTCGAGCTCCGAGGCGCGCGACGGAACCCTAACCGTCGCCGATTGCCGACGACGTGAGGTATAATTACCTCCGATTGATTTCTTTAAAATTGATTATGATTGTTAGTATAACATGCTAGAATTAAATAATTGTCATGATAAACATATGAGTATGAGTGTAGTGATGATTGCATGATGCAATTAATTGAGAATGAATAGGGAGTGATTTAACGAGGTAGATCGAGTTGAGCATGATAATTGTGTGTGATGTGATTAATGACTAATCAGGGATGAAATGATAAGTTGCATGATGAGATTAAGTGTGAATGAAGGTTCAGCGATCTAATGAGGTAGGAGTCTCAGCATGATAAGTGATCAGGACGTAACTTTGAGAAACACAATAAAATTGGTATGACTAGGATGAGTTAGAATTATTTAAATTTATGATTATTTAACTATTGCTGGATGATTGATGATTGAATTGTGATGTGATGTTCATTGTGTTTGATGCATCATTTAGTTAGCGGGCGTTAGTATTTAGTTTTGATGTGGAGGTACGGAGTAGGAGCTCGCCGCCTAGGCGCGATGACACGCTTGGAGCTTCTACCAGGTCTGTTAGGACTTCTCTTTGATTTTGATGATCTTTTCTATTGTATGTTTGATTTATTGTCTGCAGGACGGGTTAAGTGGCGTTTTATCGGATCCCACTTAACTCGGGCCATTTAACCGAACATTTTCCGGATTAATAACCCCTCGAGGATGAGATCCCTCGAGGTTGATTTCGAAAACAAGATCCACCACAAGTTGCCTTCGGGCCTATTATATAACTCCCTACCCAAGCCTATATATATATATATATATATATATATATATATATGATATATATATATATATATACATATATATATAGTTTTTGTAACACCCCAAATCCGGTCCACGCTCATGAACCGAACCGGCATGTTACAGGCCCCGGTTAGGTCCGCTAACCCGAACCTAACTCATGCGGATCCAATCTCGGCGTCTTAAGATGAAGATACGATCCATCATGAATGAATAAATGTGCAAAATCCTAACATGGTACTACATGAATGACATGCAAATTCAATTCCACGCCATCACAATCACGAGCAAAATCGATGAAAATTCTAAAGTAAAACTGACAGAGTCTCCCCTAAAAGTGCGATTAGGGTCTACCCTGTCAAAACAATACATACCAATATATATACATATATCCACAATTTTAATCACACATAATTTAATATACTGTATATTCATCATAGGACTTGGGCCACACTTCTGCTGCCCACTCTGATCACATCTCACCTCTTATCATCATGTCTTAGCATCATCTCATTTCATTTAATCATATCCTATCATGCCTCAAACATTTAATCATAGCATTCACAATATAATAACATAATAATACGATATTAAACATTCAGAAATCTAACATGTGTGTGCACAAGACCTCATTGCTCCTCCGTCCTGGCCGGCCCGTCCATCTCGTGCTTATCACCTACATATATATAAGAAAAACGTCAGTAACAAGCGTTACTGGTCCGGAAAATAAAATATCTATAACAAACTGGTTATGAGAGCAAACTCTCATCTGAAAGAAAACATCATACTCCACGTGAACACTCTGAAGGGCACTACTGAGGAGCCACTGGGCTGCAGACCCGGTAGCATCCCGAACTTACTGCTCTGCTGCTGGTACTGTGCTACTCTCAGCACTTCTTTTTCAGTACTTC
Organism: Piper betle; assembly: GCA_033002965.1. Classification (NCBI taxonomy): domain Eukaryota; kingdom Viridiplantae; phylum Streptophyta; class Magnoliopsida; order Piperales; family Piperaceae; genus Piper; species Piper betle. The sequence continues at coordinate 110,961 of JAURVB010002282.1, read as the reverse complement.
TCGTGAAACTTTATCCTAAGCCCTCTCCTTACCTCCATATCTCTCCTGGCCTTGAGCACGAAGGCCGAGTACTCTCAGGCAGTCGCCTTTAGTACCCTTTGAACCACAAGTCCGGACATGCGCTGTACTAAACAGTACCCGTAAACCTCCACGTCCTCCGGGTGTGAGGAACTCAAACGCGGAGTTGTCAGGATCCCTCGGGAATGGAACAGTCCGCTGGCACTAATCCAGAGCCCGCTTTGACTGTCACGGCATCCTCTGCATGGTACGTGCAGTCGATTTCTCCATCTCTCGTCTCTCTGAAAACGCGAAAACTACATATATATAGGGCTGGGTAGGGATTTATATAATAGGCCCGAAGGCAACTCGTGGTGGATCTTGTTTTCGAAATCATCCTCGAGGGATCTCATCCTCGAGGGGTTATTAATCCGGAAAATGTTCGGTTAAATGGCCCGAGTTAAGTGGGATCCAATAAAACACCACTTAACCCGTCCTGCAAATAATAACATAAACATACAATAGAAAAGCGTAAAACAAGACGAGTCCTAAACGGACCTGGTAGAAGCTCCAAGCGTGTCATCGCGCCTAGGCGGCAAGCTCCTACTCCGTACCTACACATCAAAACTAAATACTAACGCCCGCTAACTAAATGATGCATCAAACTCGTTATGATTAAACACGCTCACAATACAACATCTACCACAACAATCAACAATTATATAACAATAATTATGAAAGAAATTCTAACTCCTATTCATACCAATCTTATCGTGTTTTTCTAAGTTATGTCGTAATAACTTATCATGCTCTCATTAGATCACTTACTATTTATTCGCAATCACTCAAATCATACAATCATCCCTTTACTCATAATTAGACATTACTCATGACGGTTAATCAAATCTAGCATACTGTGCTAACATTCATCATGACAACTAGTTAATTCTAGCATGCTATGCTAACAATCATATTCAATTTTAAATAACTCAATTGGAGGTAATTATACCTCACGTCGTCGGCAATCGGCGACGGCTAGGGTTCCATCGCGCGTCTCGGAGCTCGAACTCGGCGCTCCTCGGCGTCCGACGTTCGATCGGGCTCCACTGGGTGAGCCCCACAGAAGATCCGGTGGATTCCGGCGAATCCCAGAAATTCCGATTTTTCGGCGGTTTTCCGGCAGCTACTGGCGGTTTTCCGGCGGCTTCCGGTGGTTTTCCGGCGACAATCGCCGGCGGCGTCTACTAGTCGGAAAGGGGTCGTGTTGGGTACCCTCGGAACCGGCTCGGCGAGCCCGACTCATCTATGACCTCAGTGTGGCCAATGGAGGCGGCGGCTCGCCGGAAAATGGTCAAAACAGTGGTGGCGGCGGTGGGTGACTCGATCCGGCCGGGATGGGCGGCGCTGGCCTCCGTTCCGGTCGGGGACAGTCGTGGGTTGGTCGAAGACGTCGAGGTGACCACTCGATCACGGCGGCGACGGTCGCCGGCGGCGGAATCGGCAACGTGACCGCAACGCGGCCGCGGCGTCGCGGCGCGGTTTCCTCGCGTCGCGGCGGTCCGATGGGGCCGGACCTGGTCGGGGCGGCAGGGCGACGCCGTGGCCGGGCTGGGCGGCGTCGATCGGCGGCCAGGCGGCGCCGGCCGTGGCGGCGGTGGCGCGCGAACAGGGGCGGCGCGGCGAGGGTTTGGGCGCGGGGGAAGAAAAGTCGGGGTGAAAATGGGTGGCATCATCGTAAATAATACTTGACTCGTCTCCGGCTCGAGTCAAGTATCATAACTAACTCGTATTAAATCCTAAAAAATTTCATAAAAATCGGGAAAAATCCCGTAAAATCAAACAACACCAAAAAAATTATAATGACATGCTCTAGAACTATCAACCCACCCAAACTGCCCGAACGCGTCCTAACGCGGTAAACGGCCTAATACTAATTCTACGATCCACTATATATAAAAATAATAAAAAATGACTGGCATACTCTCATATATCTGATAACTCATTCTGTTCTGCTGTATTCATGACGTTATCATCATATATTTGGGTACGCATGACCCTCATAGCTCATACACGTGACCGGCGTCGGCTCGGTACGCGTGTCCTGAAACTGACTCAACTCGAAAAATAATGGTCGACCCGACCGGTTCTGAATATAAAACCCTAACTCGAATCGTGGGTTTTACATCGCCGCCTAGGCGCGATGACACGCTTGGAGCTTCCACCAGGTCCGTTTAGGACTCGTCTTGTTTTACGTTTTTCTATTGTATGTTTATGTTATTATTTGCAAGACGGGTTAAGTGGTGTTTTATTGGATCCCACTTAACTTGGGTCATTTAATCGAATATTTTCCGGATTAATAACCCCTCGAGGATGAGATCCCTCGAGGATGATTTCGTAAACAAGATCCACCACAAGTTGCCTTCGGGCCTATTATATGAATCCCTTCCCAGGCCTATATATATAGTTTTATCGAGTTTTCAGTGAGACGAGAGATGGAGAAACCGACTGCACGTACCATGCAGAGGATACCGTGACAGTCAAAGCGGGCTCTGGATTAGTGCCAGCGGACTGTTCCATTCCCGAGGGATCCTGACAACTCCGCGTATGAGTTCCTCACACCCGGAGAATGTGGAGGTTTACGGGTACTGTTTAGTACAGCGCATGTCCGGACTTGTGGTTCAAAGGGTACTAAAGGCGACTGCCTGAGAGTACTCGGCCTTCGTGCTCAAGGCCAGGAGAAATATGGAGGTAAGGAGAGGGCTTAGGATAAAGTTTCACGAGAAGTACTGAAAAGAAGTGCTGAGAGTAGCACAGTACCAGCAGCAGATCAGTAAGTTCGGGATGCTACTGGGTCTGCAGCCCAGTGGCTCCTCAGTAGTGCCCTTCAGAGTGTTCTTGAGGAAGTATATGTTGTTTTCTTTCATATGAGAGTTTGCTCTCATAGCCAGCTTGTTATAGTTATTTTATTTTCCGGACCAGTAACACTTGTTACTGACGTGTTTTTATACTATATGTAGGTAATAATCACGAGTTGGAGGAGCCAGCTTGGACGGAGGAGCAATGAGGTCTTGTCACACACACATGTTAGATTTCTGAATGTTTAATTTTGTGTTATTATGTTATTATATTGTGAATGACATGTTCAAATGCATGAGACATGATAGAATGTGAAATGATCAGAGTAGCGCAGCAAAAGTGTGATGGGTTAGGACCCAAAGTTCAGAGAATGATGAATATAATAGATTAGAAGTATGTGTGAATGCTATCGTTGCTATACGTATATATGTTTGAATATACGTTTTTGACAGGGTGGCCCCTAATTACATTTTTAGGGGAAATTCTGTCCCTTTTATTTTATAATTTTTACTAATTTTGATTGTAATTGTGTTAGTGTGAAGTTTAGGTTGCATGTCATCCATGTAGTATCATGTTAGGGTTTTATGAATTTATCCATGCATGTAGCAAGTCGTATCTACATCTTAAGACGCCGAGATTGGATCCGTATGAGTTAGGTTCGGGTTAGCCAACCTAACCGGGGCCCCGTAACATGCCGGTTTGGTTCACGAGCGTGAACCGGATTTGGGGTATTGGCGGTAAAGGCCAGGAAGGCCGGGGACGGCTTGGCGACGGTTCGGCGAAGTTCGACAATGTCGATAGGCTGCAATGCGGCGGTTGGAGGAGGTGTTGGCAATGGTAGGGGTGTTGGGGATCCGGGTGAGAAAAGGAAAACATCTGCGGGGCTGTGGGGGTTTTAATAGGTCGGTGGCACTTTCGTAAATAAAAATTGACTCGGCTCCAACTCGAATAAAAAATAATAACTAATTCCAAATAAATTCTAAAAAAATCTTAAAAAACACCATTAAATATAATATACTCAATAACATCAAAATAGGAACAAGAAACGGAGAAGGAAATAAGATTCCGGCGACGAATAATCGACAATCTTTAATGTTTTTTTCCTCCGTCCGATCAAATGAACGGCCCAGATTAACGGCGCCGGTGGTGAAGAGTGGCTGTGCGGATGGTCAACGGCAGCCGCGGCGGCGGGTTTCTGGAATTTTGACGGTTGGAGTGAAATAGTAATGAACTAAAATGGGGTAGGTGTTGGGGAAATGAGTTATCCAGAAGAGGCCAGCGTCGATCTTGTTCCTGTCTGTTTGGTCTGAGGGAATCACTGAGAAAGAAACGGAACAGTAAGGTCATCTATTTGCATTGTTTGAGTAGAAAATGTATATCTCATGATATATATGACATTTTTGCATGCTATTCGTTTTGCCATGTTCACGAAAGATATATCAACCAATGTTATGATGAATTCGTTTGTTATGTTGTGTTATGTATGGGCATTTATGGGTACTAAACTTGGCAAAGGGTGATAGCTTTTATAATTCTTGTGGCCGGCCTTTTTTCCCAATTTGTGCAGCTGGATGTACGTTATTGTAAATGTCCTTCTTTTGTCACTACGTAGATCTACTTATTACCTTAACTTTGTAAAATATCACACTTAGACAATGACTTAAAGGGCTTAAAAAAACCATTAATCGTGTAACGTGCTTGTTGTGTTGTTGTTATGCTTATTGTGCATTGAGATTTTGCTCCTTGGTGAGATGCTAAGAAAATTTTTGTTAAGGACTCAACAAGTGTGCTGGATACATATCAGTTTTAGGATTAATTAAAAAACATTTTTGTGGCTACCTAAGCCAGTCTTTTGAAGTGTGTAGGCAGAAACCCTAGTCAATGTCTGCCTAAAATTTCATTCATAGCTTAGGATTTTTCTAAGCAAAATCTGCCTAAAATTTGAGAGCCAATGTCCTAATAAATCTTGTGTTATAATTTTCTCAAGCCCAGTAGGTTTAGCCAGCTTTAAAAATGATTTAGCCAATGCATTCCCCTTCCCAAGTCCACTTAGGCCCAAATCCCTAGAGTTTGGACTTAAAAGTGTATACGATTCCATCCCACGGGTTGGCTAACCATGTCTTTTTACCCATGCCTATTTTAAGTCTCCAAGCCTATGAACAAAACTTAATGTTAACTACAACATTCAGTGGTTAAATGGTTTGCCCCTGTTGCAATTGCCACTGTCGACATCGGTGGAAATTCCCGTGCCAAACTTTATTTGTACCACCCCAATTCAGCTCAGACACAGACCTAACCATGAAGTTAGAGTTCAAAAGGCTATTCTTTGGATAAATGATTCAAAATAATACAGCAGAACTAGATCTCAACCCTTAATGAGGCATAAGATAGAAACCCTACTAGCTAGTATACGATGCATACTGACATACCACTTCAAGAAGGATCTTAATTTTAAGGCTTCTACTATGAACACTTTAAGCTACTATAGAGGTAGCACTTCCATAGAAACTAAAAGAGTGACTTTATAGTACATAAAGAGTGCTTTAAGTTACAGGTGCATCCTTACTACAACTAAGAGGTTGAGCTTTAAAGAATGCATACTACTATGAATGTTTAATCTCATGCTTGAGTCATTTCTTACTCTTAGTTTGATCTTTTGCATTAGATAACTTATTGCATAATGCTAGGCACATTGAGGTAGAGTCATAGGGGTTATGGTTCCTCGTCTTATCATAAAAAACTAGTTAAAATCCCCACTTTGGGAGTCAAGCAAAAGATGAATCAGAGAGTAGAAAACCTCGATGAGTGGAGTTCCTCCTCCTAAATTGACAAGCTTACACTGTGCATTCTGACAATGAAATGAAGCCTAAATCACTTTGTAATCATATTGGCACACAAAGCGAGACAAAACTTCCACAATGCATAAGAGTACTCAACATATTAATTAACTTGATTAGTTTAATTAATTACATTTTAATCAATATTAAGCAACTTAATTAAAGTTTAAATTATTTAGGGTAGAATTAGTGAGTAATTTCACTTAAGCCTTAACCTTAGTTACCTAGACAGCTTTAGGTTCACTATTTTTTTTTGACGTGCCAAACGTGCTCCAAATGAGGTTAAATTTAGAATGATGGGCTTTAACATAGTAAGGAGCACTCACAAATATTATCATGGACTTGCCCATGGGCTGACATGATAACCAAGGCCCACTAAGGTAGGGTTAGAGAGCTGGGAACAATGCTGCTCTTGGCTGCACACCGATATTGCTTAGGGTCATTCTTGGCTTGAAGGCTCTAAACAAATATGGAAGAAATCTAGAGGGTAGCCAACACAATGAACTAAGATTATACAAATCTTCAGACCAAAACTCGGAGTAATCTAGCCTGAGGGAAAATTGGGAAGGGAAGGTATTGGCAGGGAATTTTCTACATAGGACAGTTCTGACCTCTACGGGCTGAAGAATTGCTAGAGGCTAATCTTCCCATCCAAATGATCTCAAAATTTAGGAAAGTCTTGTACGTGCGTACCCTAAGGTCTCGGTAAAATTTCATGAAAGTTTACTACCATTTGGGTCTCGGTAAAATTTCATGAAAGTTTACTACCATTTGAGTAGGCTTTAAAATTCCATAACACAAGCTCAAGAACTAGGGTGTGACCCTGCATTCCTATCCACTCACATTGACCAATTTTGTTAACCACCTAAATGATATCCAAATTAACCCAAATTTGTGAAAATACAAGTAGACACTTAGCAAAATGTGTCATAATTTTATTATATTTTAATGATTCCTCTAACCTATTCAAATAATAGCCCTAACATCTGACTTGGTCATAGTGACAACGCAGAAATGTGTATTACAGCAAGCATAGTCTAGAAATAGGAGTGATATTCATACCCTAAAAAGTGTTAATTTGGACTGATCTTTTAGGAAGGGATAGATAACATATAGCCTTAACATATGCAAAATATTTTAGTGAAGACACGACAAGAACTTAGTGGGAAAATTGGTGAAATGGGCGTTTATATCATCAGAACTAGGAAAGCTGCTAGCTTTATCCACATTTCTCACCCAAACATGCCTCAAATGACCGTATCATGTGAAACCATTTACCTAGGACTTTTATATATACATGTCATGGATCATATGTAACAAGAATAATGAAAAAAGAACATCTAGAGCAAGAGATGTGCTCAATCTATAACATCTTAAGGTATAAATATCATAACTAATTGAGCTCAAACCACATCTCAAATGTTCCTAAAATAGAGATCTATGAGAATAACATCCAGTAAAAATGTAAACACAGCAAGCATGCATGCACAAACACACCAAAACACAAGAAATGAGATGAAATGGGGGAACTTTACCTCACAAAGGGCAAGGAGGAGGTCTTTTGTGCCCTACCCCAAAAACTATAACTCCTAGGGGTTAGGGAGGCTTGAAAAGACTTGGAAGAGAGGAAGGAGGGTGCTGGAGGAAGTGGAGAAGTGGAGGGGATGGAGGATGGCCAGAGGAAGAAGAGAAAAAGGTGAAAAGTAGGGTGAAGGTTGGTTTAAATAGAGAAAGGAAAAAGTTTGGGCACAAGGGCACTGGTCAGCAGCGCCTTGGCACTAAGATGGACGTGGTCATACACACTTCATAATTGCAAAAATCGGAATTGGCCTTTGAATAGGTTCAAGAGAGAATCACTAACTTAGACCGATTCATAAAAAATTAGACAAGAATCGGTTCACTATAATCGGTCTAAATCAGTCTTACATAATAAATGTTTATGCATATATAAAATACTAAATATACCAAACATACACACAAATTATTAATAATTTGGCAACACCTAACATAAATACACAAAATAAAGATTCAATTTCTTTCCTCAACACAAGTACACAATTTCGAAGTTGAATACAAACACAAAAGATAATCACTATTTATCATCACAAGACCACAATTCCATAAGTCTAAGGTTTAATAGAGCACAAATGATAGTGACAATTCATCAATACAAGTCACACAAAATTAAGGTTTAGCACAATTTTACTTGGTAAATACTAAATCATCCAATTCATCATCTGACACATCTTCGGAGTCTGAATCACTATCACCAATAGGAAGAGTATAACTCTTACTTGCATCAACATGAGACCCCCACATAAAAGGAGACATAGAACTGGTGTGCCATATTCCCAACTAATATTCATCTTCCCTACAAAGAAAATAAATAATTACCAATAAAGAGTAAATAATAAATTAGCACCGACATAACTGAATAGAAATCAACAAATAACAAAAACTATAATTTATTAAACATTTTCAATCAATAAGCAATTTGATATTTTTGATTTACAAATCAACATTTAAAGAATAAGAATAAGAAATCAAATATTACAGTTCACATATTTAAAGACACAAACAAAGCATGCAATTTCTGTGTAGTAAAATCACAATATTTTTCCTTTATAATATTTATCATGCTTGCAATCACATATAAAAATAATTTCAGTTAAAAAAATTAGGCTTAAAGATTCATAACAAATTTATACATTGAAAAACTTAAACACACATTAATGCTTACACAATCTCTGCATTTTATGGTGGACAAATTCTCTTTGAAGTCATCAAGGTGAAGTAATTGGACTAATCACTAGTATGAGGCTATAGTTATCTATCAAATATAAATGGGAATCATAGATATGTGCAATTAAAATAGTTGGAACAACATTGTATAATTCATAATTGAGGATATTAGATGTTGTGATTCATGTAACACTGTACATTTCATTGGATGCACAAAACACAAATTAACAATAAAAATCGAGACTTGGAGGAGGGGAAGAAGGGGATGCTTGCCGGCGATCACGATAAGAGATTAGAAGGGTATGCTTGCCAATGGTCGAAGGGTTGGGTGGTCGGCGTGGCTTGGAGGGAACTGGTGCTGGTGGCCGGACTTTGGTTCACTCTCATGGTGGTTGGAGTGCTCGAGAGGAGGTCGGCGGTGGTAGCTTGGACTTTGGAGGGATGTGGTGGTGGGTGGCGGTGGTGGCTAGATTTTGGTTCACTCCTGTGGTGGTTTGAGTGCTCTAGAGGTGGTTTGGGCTGGGTGGTCGGCGGTGTCTTGGAGGGATGCGGCGGTGATGATTGACAGCGATGGGAGGAGGCTGATAGGGTTTTGAGTTTTCATGGGTAAACTTTGCCTGTGTAAAGAAAGGACTGAGTCGACCAATTCTGTCCGTTGTCCACTTTGTGAAAAAATTGGCTCGGATCGGGGCTAATTGACCGATTTGTGGATCATTTTCCTACCCAAACAAGTCCATCTTTTTAACCAGGTTTGTTACCTAGCCATGCAAAATTGGCCAATTCCGAGTGGAATTGGTCAATTTATGCACCTATAACAGCGCCATTGGTCAGACACATGAAGGAGCTCCGCACGCAAACACAATACTAGTGGGTGCAAGGGTGCTGGTTGTGTGCCTCTCTATCCTCAAAAAAAGAAAAAAATGGAAACCCTAATTTTGGCATTAAGGCATTGGGCAAGAGCCTTTGCATTGCAACCCAGAGCAAGAAATTCAAAAGAACTTGCTAAGGTTGAGCGCAAGGGTGTAGGCTAGGTGCCTTTGTGTCCAAGGGAAAAAAACCCTAGGTTTTGGTGCTAAGGCGCTAGGTGAATGCCTTTACATGACTTAGAGTGGGAAATTCAAAAGAATTCCTTATGGTAAGTGCAAGGGTGCTGTCTTGTTGCATTTAGAATTGGCATAGAAAATACACACCTATAGTTTTCACCCTAGGCTAGCAGGGGCGACATTGGCAACTGCACTGTGGGTCTCGAGGGAGACTAGGATTGATCGGAAGGGGATTCAAACAAATGAAATACATTCTAGGCATGTGTAGGAGATGGTCCTAAAGTTTAATTAGAATACGATAAAATTCGGACCAAAATTACAACATAACGGTCATAGCAACATAGTGTTTTATTGAGTGTGTCTAACACTGGGAAACTAGAGCCTTGACCCATACAACATATAAATCATATCCTCATAACACATACATAACCAAGAAGTATATGTCGGTCACATGGGACTCGATCAAGTTCAAGGCTAAACCAACACTAAAACCAGTCGGCAAAGGACGTGGAATTTATATTTTGCCTTTGGAAAAGGGGGTCATGGCAATTGCCCATTTTTATATTAGTGATGAAATAGATGTATGAGGTAATAATGATTATTTTGTGTGTAAAATGCATTGAACTTTATTACTTTTTCATGAAATAAGTAAATTTTGACTAACCACCACTTTTGTTGTCAACTTAAATTTTCCCCATACTTTATATTTTCCCCCAAATAGACAAGGGGTGAGCATAATATAATGAAAATCGAAATCCAAACCGAATTGAACCGAATTATAAATTAATTTGGCTTTATTCTGAGCGAATTTGGTTCACTTTTTGGTAATGCTGTGGATAAACCAAATTGGGTATAGATATTTTAGTTTAGAAACTGGAATAGCTGAATTTTTTAAAACATATTCTGAAATATATATATTTTATGTTGATTATCATGAATTATTTTATATTTATGGTGAATTATGATATGATTAATATGACTTATATGTTTATAATTACTTTTATATGACTTTGTTTGCTAAAACATATAATTTTGATTAAATAATTTAATAATTTTATTTTATATAACAAGTAATGCTATTCGGTTACCAAACTGACCAAACCAAAATATTTCAATTTGGTTTGGTTTGATTGTGGCAAATATTGGTTCAATTTTGGTTATAAAAGCTAATTCGGTAGCTTGGTTCATTTGGTTTGGAATCAAATTGACAGAATGCTCACTCTTAAAACATGGCAAGCTAGTCTCCGAAGGCTGAGTCGATTTGCTTATCAACTTAACTAAAGGCTGTCCATATTATTCTAACTCACTTACCTAGATGGTGTAGGGACAACAATGAGACACGCACGCTGTAGAAAAAAGGCCTTCAAAGTTATAAGTTGATTTTATAACAAGTTTTTCTTTTTCTAATTATTATATTACTGGTAAATATTAATTCATTATATTATTCTTTACACTATGTACATGGAGCATTTGCCTGCGGGCAAGAAGGCAAAATAAGGGAAGAACCATACTTCAAGAGCGACAGAGAACCATTACGTGATATCGAGGAGGAGATGAGGTTGGCCTTTGAGAAGATGAAGCCAATGGGATTAAGCAGGTTGGTTGTAAACCCATTATTCTTCCACTTCTGATCAAGGATGATATGATATACATGTTTGAAAATACATTAGAGTTGAAATTTGTAAACTAAATGTCTTGTTGATATATCTTTACGGTGTTGCCGGCGGCGATGGGTCATTGGCGGCGGTGCTCATCGGAACGGGGAAGAGGCGTGGTGTCGGGTGGAGGCGGTGACGTGGGGAGAAGAAGAATCGGGAAGACGTATAACACAAGGGCAGTTTCGTATTTAATTTTGACTTGCTCCCAACTCAAGTAAATAATAATAAATAAATCATAAAAAATATAATATAAAATATAATAAAATACTATAAAATAAAATAATGTCAAACTACGTCTAATGGCATGTTCTAAAGCCTACTAACACCCACCTGCGCATGAGAAAATAATAACTATCATAATGCGGACAACGACCTAATTCTAATTCTATAGTCCACTAAAAATAAAAAAAATGGGCTTATTTTCATATACTTTGATAACTAATTCTGCTGTTGCGTCATTGACGTGATCATCATATACTTGGATAGATAATACCCTCATGGCTCATAACACACGGCCAGCCTCAACTCAGTACGCGCGTTCTAAAACTGACTCGACTGAAAATAACAGTCGAGCCGACTAATTTCGAATATAAAACTTTGACTCGGGTCATGTGTTTTATAGTTATGGTATGCATGATCATTTAAGGGTGAAAAACTTGGCAAAAGATGATAGCTTTTGTGGTCCCTCTTACATGGCAGCCTTTTCCTCCATTTTTACTCACCAATGCAGGTTGCTGTGGATGTTCATCTTTTGTACGCTTTTCTATCTTCATGTGGGCTTTCACTTGTAAATTAATCATACTAATCTAACCACTTTGAGGGAATGAAAAAACCCCTAATGGTTGGTATGTTTATTGTAATGTCTGTGTGACTTGCCATGCTTTGAGATTGTGTTTTGTGGTGAGCAAACTAAAAGTGGTTAATAAACTCAGTAAAAATTATGGACAGACTCACATATTGTCTACTACAAACCAATAAGTTTTTGCATTGATTAAAAAATATTTAGGTGGTTAGTTTATATTAGTGTCTAGAGCGCACAGTAACACAAGGTGAAACCCTAGTTCTCTAACTCCGGATGTAAAATCTAAAACCCTAGTCAAATGGAGTAAAATTTCATGAAATTTCTCTCACACCTTATATTTGTCCCTAAAAGACCATATTAAAATTTAGTAGTCTTTGTCGCAGTATGTAACCACATGTCCGTTCTGAGCCATGAGCCATATGAAACTAAGTGTCTCATAAATTTTAAATAAATTCATAACAATAAATTCAATATACAAATGCTCAGAACAATTTAAGCCCCATGAACTGAACTAAAATCCCACTACCATGCAAACAATCTCGAGAAAAGAATAGTCCAATAATATAGTCCTCAAGCTGTCCCGACTCTACCCATCCTTCCACACTTATACCTGCGGAGGCAATTCTGTGTTAACGATAAAAACACTAAGTCGTATAATTACAAGAAACAATTAATATATTCCACAATATCTGAATTACGTCTTTTAGTGATTATGAGACTATGCTGAACTCTTAATATGCTAAGATGGTGGCCGCCCATCCAGCTACAATCCCATATATGTGCACACACGCTACATGGCTTTCGACCTGTAGTTACCAATATTTGCCATTGACTCACCCTCTCAGTATCACAAGTGCATAATGAGCCGTCTTGCGCCACTGCGCCCTATCACCTCTTTTGGCATGAGGGCAAGCATTTAATATTTTAAGAATTTTAAGGGTGCTGCCCTATGTCAGACTGAGCCAATTCTTTGACCTCTATTGCACTTGGCGTATGGTGATCGAATATAGACTTAAGCCGACCAAGACTCCCAAATCAAATATATAACATTTCAAGTAATTATATAGACCTGGTATTGTAATGAGGAACCCGCAACTATGACACACGATCCTAAATATGCTCAAAAAATATCTAGAGGATGTTTCATCTAATATCAAAAGAACTCTCCTTTACATAGAAGAATATGTGTAGAATTCAAGAAGTCACTACATTAAATTTTATTAATATGTGATATTCATGAAGGTACTACATTAAATTTTATAGAAAAGAACGTAATCACAAATAATTATATAAAATACCAACAATTAGTTTGATAATGAAAAGTCAAAAACTTATTATTGACTTAATGTGAATCAATGTCAAATCACACTCACGACTCCCAATCCCAAAAACTCAATAAACAAAATTCATTGAAAACCATTCATAAATATCATTGTACCAATATGATAAAGGTCAATATTGATTCTTAAGAATTAATTTAGTTAAATATTATTTATGGTTTGTTCTTAAGATTTATAAAATCTTAAATAAAATAGCCTAATTATTATTATTATTTTCCAGGTTTTACACAGTAGATCTTGCATTAGGATTTTTCTAAGCCCAATAGGTCCACCCAACTCTAAAAATAACTTAGCCAATGCCTGCCCTTCCCTAGCCCACTTAGGACAAATCACATGGGCTTTGGATTTGATATTTTACCATGCTAAAGAAACAATGTTCCCTAATCCTACCCTTTTACCTAGCCCACTTGGAGTCTTGAAGCCCATGAACGGGAGATAGGAAAATGGGTGCATGGCCTAGGAACACTGTTGCCAACACCTAAGCTCAATCTTAGTGGCCTCATTTACCATGTTGGCCCATGCTTAGAATTTGGAAATTTTAATTTCAAACCCTTAGTGTGTTAGGGCCCACTGGTCAAAATTTCAGCCCATTTGGATATTGTTTGGCCCGTCTGAAAAATTGTCTGGTTAAGTTTGTTCTATAAAACCCTAAGTTTAGCCTTCTCCACTTAGTGTACATAAAACCCTAAACTCTAATTAAAGTTATCTAATTAGGTTTAACACTCCACTAAGTAAGATAATTAAGTTATTTAAGTTTTTAAAGTGGTACTTGTGTAGATGCGATTTGATTGTGATTTGGGTTTCATTTTCTTGTTAGGATATGCATGGTGAGCTCACCAGTTTAGGCCGAGGAGTTTCACTCATCTAGATCTGTATGACTCTTCTACTTCATCTCTTCTTGTCTCCTTGAGTGTCGAGTTTAACTGAGTATTAGACATAGGACGACATCGGAGACCGCTTTATCAAATCCCTTCGATGTTGGGCCATTTAGCCGAGTTTTTCATAATTTAATAAAACTACAAGGTTGAGATCCCTTGATAGTTTTTAAAAGCTAATCTCCAAAAAATATATGATACAAGCCCTACCTAAGCCTATTATAAGTAAATTATGGTTTCATTTTACAAATATGAGAGTAGTGTACAAGTTATATAAATTACACTAGTACTTCTTTAAACCCTAAAATAGTGCAATTCATGATAATATTATATAATGGAAAAAATCTAAAATTTGTGGCACTCACAAATTGTTCCAATGCCATGTGAGTACCATGTCGGGAGTTATATGGGGATGTGAGGGCGTAGGCTATATATGTAAGTATGTTTTGTTGAGCCTATGTGCTTGTCTGTGTTATGGAAAATATTTTGCTTACAACCCTGTTAGGCTTTTTAAAGTTTCTAAGTTTCTGTGGGTAATGAAGTACCTATTTGCCAGTTTTGAAATATCATTAGTTATTTTGGACTAGTAATTGAATTTATTTGATCACTGATGTGTTTTCTATATGTATGTAGGTGAGGTCTTGTGGTGTTGACCAGCTTATGCGCATGAATCGGCAACTCATGGTGGTGGCGAGGGCTCTGTGTTATGTGTTTTGTATTATGTACTTGGTCTATACTATTGGGCATGTGCTCTGAACTTATGTACCGTGTATGATTGTGGATTGGGTGTATGCTATGGTTGTTTTGCATATGAGTGCCCTATTATTATTATTATAAATGTTGTGCATGGTAACTAACTTTGGGGAAAAAGCTAACAATTATCTATAGAGTGTGTAAGCCTCAAAGTCTTAGAATACAATAATGAGTAATATAAAGTATATGAAACTTATTTGGTTGCAGCTATGTACGAGTATTAGAGGAATATGGACTAGAGAAGCTAATGGTTCACACTGCATGAAGAGTCCACGTGAAGACCAAGTGTTAAGGTATTATGCCCTAACATGTGATGATGCCTCTATGTTTTGATTCTTCTCTTTTGTGTGGTATGTGGTACAAGTAACCATGACCCAATGTTAATTTTACCACAATTCATCATCATCAAGTAATAAGATATCTAATCCAAATCAATAGAACTAAGTATAAGAACCAAATCATGCATATGCATCTGTCAAGAAACTTAATCTCTTAACTACATTGGGGGTGTTTCCTTCTTGTAGCTTAGAATGTTCATTTCATTTGAAAGTTACCCTTTTAGTCGCAGGGGAAGTGCTGCCTCTTTTGTGGCTTGGAGTGCTCATTCAAGAGCCCTTAAGTTTAAGGTCCTTCTTATGTTAGTATGGAGAACATTCACTATATGAAAATCCCGTAAGGTGTCCATTTTATGCCTCCATGACGGTTAAGATCCACTTCTGTAAAGTTTATATAATAGTAGTCTAATGAACAACTTTTCAAATTATAACATTAAGGTTCGGTCCATTTGACGGGCCAAATTATGGTGTTACAATTTTATTTGGGGTGTACATCTTTTTTATAGCACTTAGAATAGTCAAAAGGTTGGGGTTAGAAAGATCAACCTTATCTTTCTTACCCATTATTGATTACGACTCCTTAGAGAGAACCTGAATACACTACACTATCTAGAATTTAAAATTCAGGGAGAGACTTATGTGTGGGATTTCATTATATATAGGTTAAGAGACTATGATATAATTCAAGGAATCAATTGGTTAAGTCATGACAAAACATTCCTAGATTGTGAGAAAAAAAGAGTGTTACAAGGTCCATGTAATAGTGAGATGGGAATAATTTTCCAAGGGTTGCCATTAGACAAATCATCTTGTATTGTGTCCTATGGCAAAGCAATGAACATGATGGAGCAATAATGTCAACCATTTATGGGCATTTTGGTGATTTCCATTGAAGACTCGGTAGAGTTAGCTTCCATCCTAGTGTTTTCAAAATTTCTCAATGTATTTCCTAAATTATTATTGGGTATTCCACGACCTAAAGAGATTGAGTTTACCATTGATGTAACCTCCGGTAGGGAACCGATCTCTAAAGAACCTTATCGGTTTGCTTGAGCTAAAGTAAAGGAGTTGTAGGCTCAGTTTGAGGAATGCTAGAAGCTGGATTTATTTGTCCAAGTACATCTCTATGGAAAACACTAGTACTATTTATCAAGAAAAAGGATGGATCTCCCTATCGTTGCATTGATTGCAAACAACTCAATTAGGCTATAGTCAAGAATCAGTACCCATTACCTAAGATTGATGACCTATTTGACAAGTTAAGGATGGAGGGCGTGTTTTGCAAGATGGATCATCATTCAGGCTATCATTAGCTAAGATTGAAGGAAGGAGACACAATGAGTACGTAGTGATGCTTTTTGGACTTACAATCACTTCTACAACTTTCATGTAACTTAGGAATACAGTATACAACCAGTCTTTAGACAAGTTTATCATTGTTTTATTGATGATATACTTTGTTTATTATGATAATGCAAGTGATCATAAAAGACACCAAAAGGATGGTACTTCAAATCCTTGGAGATAACAAGTTTTATTTCAAGTTCTCTAAGTGTGATTTTTTGATGAAAGAGATAAATTTTCTTAGCCACATTATGTATAAGAAGGGTATATCTATGGATCCAGCCAATATTTTGGCTATTTTAGTGTGGCATACACCAAAGATAATGACTGATATCAAGAGTTTCCTAGGGTTGGCATATTATTCTTCCAAGAAAAAAGGTACTATAAGATTTGGTTTTTATGGGAAACTTAAACCTAGATATAATGGACCATTTGATATAATTACAAGAATTGAAGATTTGACATGTGAATTGGCTTTACCTCCTAGTTTGGATAAGGTGCACAATATATTCAACATATCCATGCTCGAGAAGTATGTATGGGATGAAGGCCACATTATTTCAGATTGGAGGGAGTGTAACATTCAACCTGATGACACCTATGAAAAGCAACTAGTAAGAATTTTAGACAAGCAAAACAAAGTCATAAGGAAGAAGACAATACCTTTAGTCAAAGTCGCATGAAAAAATCAAGGGCATAAAAAAGCTTCACAGGAAAAGGATGATTTGAAGAAAGAATATCCCCATTTGTTTTGAGATGAAGAACAAAGTAATTTTAATTCCCATAATTATTATATTTTAAATGATTTTTGGGGATGAAATTCCTACAGTTGGGGAGAATGTGAGATCTTTGGCTTGACCAAATTTTTATTTAATTATTAGACTTAAATTAACTGAGAAGGCTTCCCCCGGCTAGAATAATGAAGTAGAATTTATTTAAGATTATAAATTATTATTAATTAGGGAATAAGAGACTTAATTATGTCTTTTTAAGCATTTTTAGCATTTTTGATGGAATTACCAAAATACCCCTACTTGCTAGAGATCCTAGTATAAAACCTTGTGAGAGGTCAACTCCTCTCTCTCTCTTGAAAAATTCTCTGATGTCGATGCTTCTAGGGGAGAAAGAGGAAGGGACAAGTAGGGCTTGATAATTCCATCTCTTTTCTTCATTTTCTTCATAATTCATCATCAATTATTAGTTGATTGGTGTGTAGGGCATGATAGATCATGTTTTAATTCATTGTATATGAGTTTTTGATTGATTTGTGATGTGAACAATTCTGTAAATTGTATGATTTGATCATTGAAGTGTGTGGTTCCTTGAGTTCTCAGTGTTAAACTCATTTCCATGAAAAACAATGAATTATGTATGTTGGTTCTTGTTTAAATTAGGAATCTTGATAATACTCCTATTTTTCTTTAATTCATAAGGGATTATTATTGATAAGTAGATGTATAATGATTTTATGGAGTTTTACATGCTTGTATAAGTTAGTATATCAGTTAAATTATATGACCAAGTTATATAAAAATATCTTGTAAAAGTTTGTTTTAATGATAGAATTTGCTAGAATGAGTAATTCCATGTAAACTCATCTCGGGTATCAATAAATAAGGATTTTAACTTGTTTGGATGTGGTGAATTAATCTGTGAATGAGTTTGTAAAAATTTGAATGTAAAAATTGGGTTTGAGAAGGTGTAATAGTGCCAAGGTGCAAGGTGAGTCACTCCAAGGCGCAAGTATTTTGGCCGCAGGTAGAAGTTCTGCGCCCAGGCTCAAGATAGTTTCATGCCAAAGTGCAAGTCGCATCACGATGCAACCAAGTTTTGCTTCAAGGCTCAAGGCTGTCTATTGGCAACTTTCTTTTTTTGTTTTAGGGCCGATTGGTGGGCTTAAGTCATGCTAATTTGTTAAAAATAAAGCTTATAACGGGGTAATAGTCCTAGTCATTGATTGATGCTTGGTCTGGCTTTAAAAATTCTTTGAGAGTTGTGCATGTGCGTGAATGTTTGTTGTAACGACCCGCCATTTTTCACAATATTGTGAGCCTAGCTGGCTAGGCGTTACTCAAAATTATACCAAACCAACCCTATAACGACCAGCCCTAACCGGTCCAGGCGTTACTTATATGTTACATGATTTCTATTAAAACCATAAGTATGACTCATTCAAAGTAAATTATGGTTAGTCAAGACATAATAATAATAGTTCCACAGTCTTGGATCGTTTCCCAAAGCCACATGTATAACACAAGAAAATAAAAGGAAGTCCAATTTATTATCCATTCTCCTACCCTGAGTTCGTAAAAGAACCACCAACCATACTTTCATTCTTCCTTAAGTGAGCTGAAATCAAACAATCTTGATTAGCCTACATACCCATGTCGGGATCAAGCTCAATGTAGTTCTATAGGCTCTCAGGTCATTCTGAGATTAAAAGTTTGTCTCCCAGTTCATTCTGAGATTAGGTGGTCTCGGATCAGGTCATTATTGCTGTCAAGTCCATTCTGACATGTCCATTATTGGCTGTCAGGTCCATTCTAACATATCCATTATTGGCTGTCAGGTCCATTCTGACATGTCCATTATTGGTCAGGTCCATTCTGACATTCCATTATTGGCTGTCAGGTCCATTCTGACATATCCATTATTGGCTGTCAGGTCCATTCTGACATGTCCATTATTGGCTGTCAGGTCCATTTGACATTCATATGACATGTCCATTCTGACATATCCATTATTGGCTGTCAGGTCCATTCTGACATATCCATTATTGGCTGTCAGGTCCATTCTGACATGTCCATTAACAAAACAACTAAGCAATTCAAAGAATCCCAACAATTCTTGCCAATCGAAGGATGAAGCAAAGCAGCACACCCACAACAAAACAAACACCCGACCCCAAAGACTCGCAGCAGTTCATACCAAGCAGTCGACAAGAACCCCATGCATAAGACGCTAGGGATCTAGCAACTTAGCAAGGCGTCTCCAACAAACCTTGCATGCAAGAATCCTAATGGAAACAAATAAGATGAGGGACGAAATACTCACGCAGAAATGGGGAGGTCGCCTGGGACGGAGAGGAGGCAAGAAGAATTTGACGGCTAGGAAAAAGTTTTTTTCCCCCTCCTCAACGATCCCCTCCTCCTGCATATATATACACTTCAACCATTCCCTCCATTAAATTCTCATACCCCATCATCCATAGGTATTTCCTAGGTTCAACGAGCCCCTTCATTAAATTCTCACACCCCATCATCCATTCATGAATAGGTATTTTCTAGGTGACCTTAAGTCGAACCATGACCGGTCGACTTGATAACCAACCATATTGGTTCATCGATATTTATTTCATAATATTTAGGTTCGAGTCTTGTAATAAAAATCATGGTTTTTACAATCTCCCCAACTTAGAGATATTTCGTCCCCGAAATATTATAACAGCAAGATGATAAGCATGATTAATTATATCTTCGGGATCTCAGGCTGCTCCTGTTGTTGCTTCGGAGGCTGACGACAGTCTTTTATCATGTGTCCCATCCTGCCGCAATTGTAGCACCGACGGGGCTCGTTGCATTGCCCGGAATGCATCTTGGTGCAATTTTTACATCGTCTATACAGAATCTCCTCAAACTTCCTTTTGAGGTTTCCATCTACGTTCCCTTGGTAGTTCTGCTGCTGTTGTTCTGCGGACCCATTTGAGCTACCCCCATGGTTGGCATGCTTGTGTTGCGTGGTAGTCTTCCCCTGTTTCTGTGAACGATCATGCTCAAATACCAACTCATGAGTCGTGGCTGCATCGATCACCTCGGTTATAGTGCCCCTTGACGCCGTAGCAACCCTACTCCTCAATTCAGGTGTCAACCCCCAGAAGAATTTATCCGCCCTAGCCTTGTCAGATGCCAGAATCCCAGGTGCAAAGCGTTCCAACTGCAAGAATTTCTTGGCATATTCCCGGACCGAATCATCCTTCTGAGCTAGGTTGGCGAACTCCAGTGCTTTCTTTTGGACAACGGGCTCTGGAAAATATTGTCCATTGAAAACGGCCACAAACTCCGCCCACGTGATGGAAGAAATCTCACGTCGATGGAATGTAGTGTTTTCCATGGATTTCCACCAGTAAGATGCTTCCTCCTGAAGCATGCATGTTGCCAACCTCACTTGGTGGCGGTGTGGCACAGATAGAGCCCTAAAAGCTTTTTCGGTAATGTCTATCCAGCTTTCGGCCTTCATTGGATCAGTCCCTCCAATGAATACCTCAGCTCCATTCTTCCGGAACTTTTCCACAGTGTAGCGATCACTGTCCTCAACAGCTGGTGGCACCACTTGTCGGACTACCGGTGGCACTGGGTTTGGTAGCTCCCCTCGTTCGCCCGGGTCAGCTAACCCTGCCCGCCCTTGGGCACTTCCCTGACCACCATCCGGGGTGATTCTGGGATCCGCTGCTGAGTTTGAGGCTCCATTCCCTGTTACCACTCCCGGTAGCCGCTGAACAATATTCTGAATCACAGAATTTGTATTTTCTGAAGCCTGTGCTAGTCCCTGTATGGCCGTTAGGATCTGGGCCAATACATTCTCTGTGTTCGGACTTGATGGGGTAGATCGGGTAGTCTGTCTACGAGTGCCTGCCATCTGAAACATCGAACCATCATGGTTCATTTATACATTCTTGTTTCAGTTTTGACTTAGGTTTATTAGCGAAGAACTTTGTTAATTAATAACATAACACAGTGGAAAAAGATAATTACTGGACTTTTCAACAAGGTACTTGAGTCATAAAATGTGAGCTTGTGGGAAACCGTGCTCTGATACCACCTGTAACGACCCGCCATTTTTCACAATATTGTGGGCCTAGCTGGCTAGGCGTTACTCGAAATTATACCAAACCAACCCTGTAACGACCAGCCCTAACCGGTCCGGGCGTTACTTATATGTTACATGATTTCTATTAAAACCATAAGTATGACTCATTCAAAGTAAATTATGGTTAGTCAAGACATAATAATAATAGTTCCACAGTCTTGGATCGTTTCCCAAAGCCACATGTATAACACAAGAAAATAAAAGGAAGTCCAATTTATTATCCATTCTCCTACCCTGAGTTCGTAAAAGAACCACCAACCATACTTTCATTCTTCCTTAAGTGAGCTGAAATCAAACAATCTTGATTAGCCTACATACCCATGTCGGGATCAAGCTCAATGTAGTTCTATAGGCTCTCAGGTCATTCTGAGATTAAAAGTTTGTCTCCCAGTTCATTCTGAGATTAGGTGGTCTCCCAGGTCATTCTGAGATTAGTCATTATTGGCTGTCAGGTCCATTCTGACATGTCCATTATTGGCTGTCAGGTCCATTCTGACATATCCATTATTGGCTGTCAGGTCCATTCTGACATGTCCATTATTGGCTGTCAGGTCCATTCTGACATATCCATTATTGGCTGTCAGGTCCATTCTGACATGTCCATTATTGGCTGTCAGGTCCATTCTGACATGTCCATTATTGGCTGTCAGGTCCATTCTGACATGTCCATTATTGGCTGTCAGGTCCATTCTGACATGTCCATTATTGGCTGTCAGGTCCATTCTGACATATCCATTATTGGCTGTCAGGTCCATTCTGACATGTCCATTAACAAAACAACTAAGCAATTCAAAGAATCCCAACAATTCTTGCCAATCGAAGGATGAAGCAAAGCAGCACACCCACAACAAAACAAACACCCGACCCCAAAGACTCGCAGCAGTTCATACCAAGCAGTCGACAAGAACCCCATGCATAAGACGCTAGGGATCTAGCAACTTAGCAGAGGCGTCTCCAACAAACCTTGCATGCAAGAATCCTAATGGAAACAAATAAGATGAGGGACGAAATACTCACGCAGAAATGGGGAGGTCGCCTGGGACGGAGAGGAGGCAAGAAGAATTTGACGGCTAGGAAAAAGTTTTTTTTCCCCCCCCTCAACGATCCCCTCCTCCTGCATATATATACACTTCAACCATTCCCTCCATTAAATTCTCATACCCCATCGTCCATAGGTATTTCCTAGGTTCAACGAGCCCCTTCATTAAATTCTCACACCCCATCATCCATTCATGAATAGGTATTTTCTAGGTGACCTTAAGTCGAACCATGACCGGTCGACTTGATAACCAACCATATTAGTTCATCGATATTTATTTCATAATATTTAGGTTCGAGTCTTGTAATAAAAATCATGGTTTTTACATTTGTCAAGTCATTGCATATCATGTGGGTTGTAAATATATATCCATTATGTATATTTTTGGGTTTTAGGGAATGCTTGCTAGCTTTTGAGTGAAGTAATCTACAGAGACTTTTTGAGGTACACATAACTTGTATGATAAGCAATTAATGCACTATATGACCATTAATTGGTGGGGAGAGTGGCATTGGTATATTGGACATACATTGGGACTTTACTTTCCTAGCTGAAAAATATGGTCTAGGTTCTAACAATTGTGAACCGACATAGCCAAATACACACTCAAACACCAGAGTCTGGGTGGGGATTAGGTGTACTGTCATTCCTTTGAGACAATGACAACAATTGTGATCATAAATAGAAAGTATTTTCGGCAGATTGACCAAATCCTTTGGACCTCCTTAGGCATAAACTCTATGGTTAATTGTCTTGTTCATTGTTGTTATGCATACTTAGTAGTTCTATCACTACCATGGAATTGCCCACACAGGTAACAACTAGTTGGTAGTGTGACTTGGTGCCTTAGTGGGGGACAATAGTGGCTAACTCTATCAAATAAGTAGTATTGATTATTTAGTTGGACTTAACTAGTTACTTTGGTTATGTATTTTATTAGTACTGGACCATAGTTTGTTCATTGGGAGCTTATTTATTTTATATACTACTTTATAATTAATATATGATGACTCTAATATATTGGTGGATATGTTCATGACAGGGTTAATTGAGGCAGTGGATCTTAATTGACATTTGTTTCATAGTTAAATTCTTGTTATTATATTGGCATGTCAATGATGTATCTTTTATTATTTCTTGTTGTGTATTGTTGGGGTTTTGGTTAGACCAAAAGTGACCACCAGTTCGGTTGTAAAATTAGGCATGTCGTCACATGGCCCCTAAAAATGAAAGGGTAGTTAGATGGTTGATTGATAGCGCTATATGTGTCCGCGTATAAATTATTTTCTATGGTGAGATTTGTAATTTTAAATTAGGAACTATTTATTGATATGGTTAATACTGATGGAACATGATAGTAGTGGCTTCACATTATCTATGCATGGTAATAAATGAAGTAAAATGCAGTAATGTATGACATATAATGATCTACCAATTGATTATTCTTAAATATAGAGTAATTAGTAGACAAGGTCTGTGTTGTCACTTTGCCATGGAATTTTAAATGTTTGTTATGGCAGTATAAACAACAACTATTAATATTGTTACTTTGCCATTGATGTTTTTAGTTCCTTGCATGGAAAATTGTAGGTTTGATGACCCAAACTCTCTAAACCTTTTGCTTGCATTATCAGTAAAAATTGGGTTTTTTGTAAGATGATTGTAGTTTTGGTTTGGTCTTGACACAAATCAAGTTACTTATCCTGCTCTTTTAGTTGCGTGCGTATGCATGGTGTGGTATGTACGAGCCACGACCTTAGTTTCCCTTTGTACTCAACACCACCCAATCAAACACTATATAGTCTCAGCTCTTATTTGGTTTTTTTAGTTGAGTGTGGATAGGTTGAGGACAGTGTTTCTTGCGAGTCTATATTGCTTGTTTTGTGTTTCGAAACACTTTCAGACCATCCTAGCCCTTGTGAGACCCATGGTGTGGTTTCCAAAGTTATCCCGATCACTTTAGGCTAAAAGCCCTCAGTTTTAGGGTTATGGGTCAAGCCATACGTCATTAATTATGACACTCATAACTCTTTAGGTGTGGTACCTGACCTATGACATCACCAAGTCATGCCTTAGTGGTTAGGAGCTTTCCCTTTTTCTTTAATCCCCCATCTCTTTCCCCTTTTTCTCTTCTTTCCTCATCTCTTCCAACCATCTTCCCTCTCCTTGGTCACTCATTTTCCTTCATTGGCCTCTTCTAGCTCCCTTCAAGCTCTCCAAGCCTAGCCAAGGTCTAAGGTTGTAGGTCTTCAGGTGGAAAGCTTCAAGAGATCTCCCCTTGGTTTGTTGGAGGTAAGCCATCCTCTCCTCCTTGCTTGTTGTGTGAGTTTGTACTAGATCCGCCTAGGTTGCTACAAGTTTTACATTTTTTTTGTAATTGTTTCCTTGTAGCCGATTGAGTTAGAAGTAAATAGATGACAGTAATGAGAATTTTTACTCAGTGTACTTGCAAGACCAATCCCTAATTAAGGTTACCTAATGAGGTTTAACACTCCACTAAGATAATTAAGGTAAGTAAGTTTTTCTGAGTCGTGTATGTGAGGAGGTGTTGCCTCATTTTGCATACCAATGCGCCCACTTTTCCAGGCCCAATTGAAGTCTTCGAGCCGATGAACGATACTTAGTGAAATTGGTGCACAGCTTAGGAATAATGTTCCCAACACCTTCGCCCAACCTTAGTGAGCATTGTTTACCCTGTTGGCCCATTGGCTAGCACTTGGTCAACCCCTTTGAGTATTAGGGTCTACTAGTCCAAATTTGAGCCCATTTAGATAACGTTTGGTTTGTAAGAAATATCGTCCAGTTAAGTCAATTTGATGAAACAATAGGTATGAGTCTTTTCACTAAGCGTACTACAATACCAAACCCTAACTAAGGTTACCTAATAAGGTTTAACACTCTTCTAATAAGATAATTAAGGTAAGTAAGTTTTTTTCTTAGTTGTGCATGTGTGGAGGCTTTGCTTTATTTTGCATGCTGATGAGACTTTAGGACTTATGTAGTTTGAGATTTTAGGACTTACGTATTTTGGGAATTACGGGTTATGTGATGTATGTATGATGGACGGGTGCCCTAAAGCATATGTTGGTGTACTTGATATACTATATGTGGTCTGTGATTTATTACTAAATTATTATTATCGTTGTGTAGGGTGTTAAATTTAGGGCATTCTATGAATCGTATGTAGAGAGTGTAAGCTTTAAAGTCCCAGAATATGACGAGGAGCAATTAAGGTACAAAAGATGTATTTAGATGTAAATGTGTGTGAGTGTGTGTGATAGAGAATTGTGAAGATGTAGTTTGTTCATGGCACTTGGAGGGTCCACATGAAGACAAAGTGTTAGCGTTTGATGCCCTGACATGCAATAACGCCTCTCTGTATTTAATTTCTCTATGCGGGGTATGTAGGATAGGTAACTACAATGTAGTGTTTACTTTATTGCAAGATTAGCATCATCTAAGAATAAGTTACCTAACTAAAAGGTTGAAATTAAGTATAACAATAGGACCATTCATCCACATTATGAATAACTCAACTTCTTAGCTGCATTGGAGGTGTTACCTTCATATAGCTTGGGGTGGTCATTGTATATGTAAAGTCACCCTCTTAGTTGTAGGGGAGGTGCTGCCTCTCTTGTGACTCAGATCACTCATATTAGGAGCCTTAAGAGAAGGAACCTTTTTATGGTAGTATGATCGATACACGTTGCGTATGTAAGCCTTGTAAGGTTATGATTTAAGCTTCCTTAAGGGTTGAGATCTGCTTCCGCTTCCTTAAAGTAAGGATGCTAGTAGTCTAATGAATAGCTTTCCAAATTGTAACATTAAGATTTAGTTCATTCTTCAGGCCGAATTTGAGAGTTACATTATCAAAAGAAGAGGGAGAAGTATTTGATTTTGATGTCAAGAACATAAATTGGAAGGACAATTACATGAACATCCATGTTCCAATTCTCCGAACATATGTGATGATGGGTAGAGACTGAACTCCCATTCCTTCTATAAAACCCAGGTCTTTTGCCTCAAAGTTTTAGTTTCGGTTCAATCGCAACCCAAACAGAGTTGCATGTGAGGCCCTTTTTGTCATATGTGTATGCATGATATATATGTGCTGGCCATGACCTTAGTCTACCCCGATGCTTGAAACCGCTTGGTTGGACACCAAACCCTCCCGACTCTTGTTTTTGGTTTCCTTTTAGTCAAGTCTAGTTAGGTTTGGGATCATGTCCATTGCAAGTCTAGGGTGTTTGCTATGCGTTTGAACCCTCTTTGGACATTCCCAGCCCTTGCAGGACCTGCGGCACAATTCTCTAGGTTGCCTTTACTGCCTTAGGTTGGAAAGCAATTTTAGGGTTAAGGATTTTGGTAAGGGGCAAAGGTGTTGGCACAACGCCCTTACGCCGAAATTAAAGCCCCCCACCCCCTCCCTCACCCTTTGCTAGCACAAAGGCATTGTGCCACCCCTTTTGCCAAAAAGTTGACCTCAGCATTGCATGTGGTTTGGTTCAGCATGTCACGTACCCAATTGTTTGGCTTTTTGTGGTCTGGCTTGTAGAGGCCATGCACAAAGGTACTAGGAGAGCACCCTTGCACTGAAGGCTTTTGCCATTTCAATAAAAAGCGACCTTCCCCTCATTATCTACCCTTTACTCCTCTCCGAACCCTTCCTTGGTGTTTGGTCTTTACTTTCCCTCTCTAGACCTTCCCCACCTCCTCTAGTCTCTCCAAGCTTGGGCAAGACCCTAGGGTTGTAGGGGTAAGAAGCCCCAAGAGTTCTCCCACAAGAACCGTTTACGATAAAGACCCTAGCTTTTTGCCTCTCTTGTGCCTGTGTTGTGTTCTTTTTGCATAGATTTGCATGCCTAGTTATTTTTGTGATATTTTTATAATATATATATATATATGTTTGTTAAGAGTATGTAGGCATTAGAATAATGTCATTTGTATGGATATAAAAATAGTTATGTATTTTTAAATGTTGTATGGTCATCTGGTTGCTATGTTTTAGTAGTGAAATGCATATCTCAAGCTACAAAAGGTATCATTGCATGATTTGGTCTTGTTATGTTCATACAAAGTTAATCTACAAGTTTTATAAAGCATGTTTTGTCTGTATTAGCCTGTATAAGCATGTATGGAAGCCAAAATTGGTGAAAGGTGATGGCTTTATTATTCCAGTAGCCTACTCACTGCTTTTCCCAATTTTCTACCATATATTAGGTCATATCTGGATACAATATTTTGCATATTAGTACTTTATGATGCTAGCTAGTAGGTGTTAATTCACCATGCTAAAATGATCTCATTAAGGGCTTGCCTTAAGTATGTTGTGCTATATGTATGTTATGCCATGAACTGAGATTGTGCCTGTTGGTGAGCTAATTAAAAGTTGTTAATAAAATCTATTAAATTATGGTTGGATTCATCAATTGTAGTCTCGAAATTGGAAAGTTTTGGCATTAATTAAAAATTACTTAGTGGTTATTGAATCTGGTTTGTTGGAATGTGTAGGAATACAGGGAAAACCCTAGTTTTCTAACTTCGGATGATAGAATCCAAAACTATAGTAAAATGGTTATGAAATTATACAAAATTTCTCCCACCCTTTATTTTTTGTCCCTGTAATACCATATTAAAATTTGGGAGCCTTTGGCTTAGTAGATCTTGTGTTAGGATTTTCTCAATCCCAGTAGGTCAACCCTGCTCTAGAAATAACTTGGTCAATACCTCCCATCTCTGACTACTTTTAGACCCAAATCCTTGGCATTTGGACCTAAACTCTAACTGGATTTAGGCACACTATGTTGTCTAACTATACCCATTGACCTAGGCCCATTTTGACCGTCCAAGCGCTTGAACGAAATTTAGCAAAATTGGTGCACGACCCAAGAATATTGTTTCCAGCACTTAGCCCGACTTCAGTGGGCCTTGTTTACCATGTTGACCCATGGACCAGCACTTGCTAACTTTTTTACCCAACACTTAGAGTGTCAAAGCCTAGTGGTCTAAATTTCAGCCCATTTGGACAGCGTTTGGTCCGTTTGAAAAATCGTTAAGCTAAGTCCGTTCGATTAAACCACAAGTTTGGATTTTTCTAACCAAGTTTACTTGTAACCCTAAACCCTAATTAAGTTACCTAATGAGATTTAACATGAACTTAAGTAAGTAATGAAGTAAATTAAGTGTCTTATGTGTTGTACATGTATTGAGGTACTGCCTCGTGTTGCATGCCAATGTGATCCGAGGTTGATTCGAGTTCCATCTTTGTGCTAGGTTATGTAGAGTGAGCTCGCCGAGTTCAAACGAGGAGCTCAACTTATCCAGGTCCATAGGACTCTTTTGTTTCACCTCTGTTTGACTTCTTGTGTGCGGTTTTTGATCGAGTTTTAGACATAGGACAACGACGACGGTGTTTTATTGGGTCCATTCGATGGTGGGCCATCAAACATAGCTTTTCATAGTTTAATAAAACTACAAGAATGAGATCCCTTATGAGTTTTTGAACTGAAGATGAAGAAATTTGTTATATAAGTCTCCCCTAAGCCTAATATGCAAGTGCACACTGTTGTGAATATCACGAATAAGCGAGTGAGTGGTATGAGTTGTATGAATTGAATTAGTACTCTTTTGCACCTTAAAATAGATGTAATATAAGCAGGACACTATGAATGACGCACGTTTCTTAAAATTGTGGCACTAACCTAACTGTTCTGAGCCACCCGAGTATTGTAGTGGGTGTTATATGGAGGATGTGAGGGCGTAAGCTTCTTGTATGAATATGATTCTATTGTGCATACAAGCTGACATTTTTAAATAAGTTATTTTTGCTGATAGACTTGTGAGACTTTTTGAAATTTTATTAATTTCTCGTCAGTGTTAAGATACCCATTTGCCAGTATTGGTTATCAATAGTTACTTTCAAACCGGTGACAAATTTCCTATATTTATCTAGGTGGGTACGCATGTCAGTGGCCGGTTTAAGTGGACGGATCGAGAGGCTCATTACAGGAGATTTGTTATGTATTTGAGATTAATGTATTATCAAGATTTATGAGTGTATGTGTTGTCTTATGATCTGAGCCAGTGCCCTAAACTTGGTTATGTTGCATGTGGATGTGTTAAGGGTGTTTGTGTGTGCCTTAGTATTATTTTATTATTATTATTATCATCATTGTGTAGGGTATTAACTTTAGGGCACTCTAACAATTATTTGTAAAGTGCATAAGCTTCAAAGTCCCAAAACATGACTATGAGCATACCAAATATGCTAAATATATTTGGTCGTAGTTGTATGTGAGTGATAGAGTAACATAAAATGGAGAAGCACACGGTTCACACTATTTGAAGGTTCATTTGAAGACCAAGTGCTTGGGTATGTGCCCTGACACTATTGATTGCTTTGTGTGTGACGGGCGATCTCCATCAACCCATTCAATACGGAAATAGATCTTATTTAATAATAATGATATAGATAATAATAATTTTATATCTTAGATTTAAATTCTGATTAATTTTAAATATAGATCTTAATCAAAAAATAAAGTATAATAATTGATTTATTATTTATTATTTTTGTTGTATTTTTATTGGCTAAATTTCTTATTTTTAATCAAACGTAGTATTGAGTTCCCATATTATTAATAAGAGTAGATTTGCTTAAGTTAGAAATTTAAGTACCTCTAATGTATTTCATTGTTACCCAACACAACCTTCGTGGTAAACTTGCGATCGGTTGAGCTGGCAGCTACGCTCGTCAACCATGTCCCATTCGCCAAGGCATGACAATGGTGTCATCCACATCTCAGGATATAAATTTCTTCCCGCAATCGCATGACCTGGTTGTCAGTGTTGAATAAATCTTGTCTGGGAACACTGATAGCACGCCATTCTTCCCTGCAATTATAAATTTTATTGTTCTTCAAAGTGTTGAATTATGCATGCATGTATACACTACCAGATAGTTTGATTATCTCCGACTCGGTTAGCTTGGCAACAAATCCATTGAAGCTTCTCCATAGCTACAAATTATGGACTGTTATGGAGAGTTCGAACATGGAGGATTAAATATAAGATCACAATATTATATGAGATAAGTCAGTATTGTTATTCCAAGAATTTTATTTCAGCTTCAAAATATAAAATATACAGTCTAACATCGAATGCATTTCTGGATAATAGCATGGAATGCGTTGAGGTTCTTCCAATGTTAAATTGTTACCCATTCTCAAGAACACAACTGAGAAGATCGATTTTAGCAGAAGCGATAGATATCTTATTCCCATTTTTAGGGATTGCCTCCGTGAAAGAATACCTGCAAGGACAATGGACAATAACACAGTTTGTAGAGGTGATACAACGAATGTAATAAAAAACAATACAGATTGTTGAACTTCTAGCTCTAGGTGGTGGAAACATGGAGAAGAAGCTAATCACCTTCTTTTCTTGGTTTGCATAGGAGGTTAGACGAAAGAAGAGATAAGAGTGGTTACAAGGAGACGAAGGCGAGCAAAGATGTCCATTTTTTTCTTTGGTCTTAGTAGTGAAATTTCCTTTCATCCTCAACCATTTTTTCTTTGGTCTTAGTAGTGAAATTTCCTTTCATCCTCAACCATTTTTTAAACAGGAACTCTCATGATTTTCACCATCCATGCATGCAGTTGTAATTACATACCATTGAAGACTATGGCTTTGTTTTCTCGTGTGCAGTGCATGTCAGTCACTGCTCACAATGTCTCCAGGGCAATATGTTAAGGCAAGTAGAGGCCAATGCAACCAGAATCCCTATTCAGTGGCTCATAAGTCAAAGCAGGTTTTGTTTTAATTTTGGGCTACATGCATATGGGTACACACTGATTAATTGCTATTCTCTTCTAAATTTGCTACAGAAAATCTTTTATTATTGTTTTGTATCTTATGGCTCGATCACAGAAGTCTTCTTGTACATTATATATCTTGTAACTTGCACAGATGTTCACAGATTCCGGTAGAAAATGGAACTTTGCTACGCTACACACTCCATTTTATCCTATAATCTAAGCCCAGGTCTTGCTTTAAAACATGTTCTTCTTATCCCTAATTTTTTAGGCAATTTAATTAATATCCATTCAATGGCTATCATAGGATTTTTGTGTTAGCCTGGTTCAATTAGATCATTATACACTTTTATTAGCCCTTTTAAGCTTCCAAAGAGGGTTTCTCATTAACCTATATATAAGTCATAAAGCTCTTCCATGATGTATATGGTACTAATCTAACAATCTCTTCTTTACATATTAGTTGAATGATTATACTCAGAACACCATCATTGTGTGATAAACTTCCCTTCAAATTATAACTTATCAAAAAGATTTTCATAATCGGTGTGGGCAAACACCAAAGGGTTAACTATAACTCATTTATCATTGTTAGGCCTTTCGGGTACCCAAAAGAGACTTGCAATAAGTATCGCATATCTCTCTTAATTAAAAAACTAACTTGGGATTAAAACTTTTCTATTAACCTATATACAAATTATAAACCTTATCCACTGATGCGAGACAAACCTAACAATTCCCAAGATTTAAAGTTCCATGCTCATTTTAAAACCTTACATATATAGGACGGTCCAACCCCACAGGTATATACTGAATATCTACGGGGTCGAATCTGGTCAGTTCATCATGCTCTACCAAACGCACAGTTAATCATATCATGTTTTATAATCTGGTTTCTTTAACTGCAGATTTTAGCAATACCATAGTATTTTTCCCAATTTTTCAGAGACCCACATGAAGATAAATCTGCGTTCGTGTTTCTCAATTAGCCGAGGAGGTATTCCCGTAGGCATGTTATTTACGGAGTGTTTACTAGGGGATATGTGTAATGATAAAAATTTTCCCCATATTAAATAATCAAAACCAGCCGCGAGAGATAATAAGAGTTTCATTGATTGGAGAGATTTCTACGTGACACATACATACCTGATAGTGGTCTCAAGCATCATCATTGGGCTTTGTTGATCGCCGAAAGTTTTTAGCCGCGTTGCCACCTGATGAAGGTGTTATCCCGCGTCGCCGCTGGCTACACGTATATACCTGACATAGACGTTGGGGCCACATGTTTTTAAAAACGATGCGGTGACTATCATTATTCATGTGTGCGGCATTTTAAAATATTTCATTCGTAAAATTAGAAGTACAATAATGCAGTACGTTTTAACTAGCTATAATCTCACAATGCGTGTGCTCTTACAGATAGACTAATATCGTAATTATCAAACATATGAATAATTAAATTATCTGTTTTAATATAAATCATTTAAAATTATTTGAAATTAGTTATACGAGAAATCTACAATAGTATAGAAATACCTAAACTATAAAAATTAATAGATATAAATTAATTTTTGTGATCATTAAAACTGTGGGAAAAAAGAACAACTATCAAAATTTTAAACAATTTATTTAAAATAGAGAATATCGTTAATCACAAAGTACCCAATGCAAAAAAATAAATTTCATACTTGCTTCGACATCTAATGAACAATTATTTGTTGCATTTCTTTCAACTATGTATTTAATTCTTATTCATGTTTTTTTTTCTATCCCCAAGTTCTTAACATGAACTACGACCCATTAGAAGTTCACCATTATTAAAAGTTTATTGTCCTTACTCTGCATATTTTAAAAAGGTAAATTTAAAAAAAAAAAAGAAAAAATATTTAATTTTAAGCGTTTTTGAAAAAATACAATAATTTTAGTAAGGAAAATCATCAATAAAAAAATATAAAAATGCCATAATGTGCCCAATGCAAAAAGTAAATTTACTTTGTGAAAAACAAAAAATTACAGTGAAAATATTAGAAATATGAAAATCCAAAAAAGTCCAAATAATAAAAGATAAAAAAATGATAAAAGAAAATAGAATACTGAGTAAAAAAGGTCTCTGAAAAAAGAAACCCATGACCTTAATAATAAAGAATTGAATTATAGGAAAATTGAAAGATGAATATTCTCCACAAGAATGAAAAAAGGGATAATTTTAATAGATACTATTGTCCTATTTGTAAGTAGTAGTTGAGATACAGCCTTTTATAAGGGTGTGATGGAGAAAAGGTGCATCTCCTTAGGAGGCATGCATATATCCTTTAAAAATGGTTCGTAAATTTTAGAAGGAGTGCAATACCATTTTTGAAAGTATATATCTTTTACAAGTGTGTCATACCCTTTCGAAGGCACCCTTGCAAAATCAATCATGTGCTATATAGCAGTTCAAATTAAATTTGGTGAACATACCCACTTAGAACAAATTTGGTAAAAATTCCTAGGAGACCCATTAGTAGAAAAAAATCATCAATAAAAAAATGTAAAAAATATCACAAAGTGCCCAATGCAAAAAAAAAGAAAAAGAATCGACAACCAAATAATTAATATTAAAAATGAACCCAAAAATATAAAAAACTGAAAAATATAATTACCATAATTATTAGTGTTTTTTGAATTAGAAATCTTTCGAAATCTTCTTTCGATGAAAAACAGAAATATTTTGACCAATATTGTTCGAAGTAGGTCAGGAAGGGTAAAAAATCTATTTGAAGTGGGAAGAAGAAGGGCAAAAAGAAAAGTGAGACAAAAATAAGGACATCTAAGCAAAAAAAACAAACAAACAAACAACACCACCACAACAAGCGATATGTTTGCAACGATATCTTGGGTTAACGCTTAATAAAAAGGAAAAAGTCCTATATGAGCAACAATATCTAATTTATAAAGGAAAGTCAAATTTATAAAGAAAATATGACATAGTTTTCCCTCTAACTAGGATGTTGAAAACAATTCACCTTATATGCATTACAACACATCAATAATAATTCTGCATTTCAGAAAGATTCTTACATCAGTAATTTACTCGTCATGTTCCGGGACTATGGGCCTTCAAAAAACCCACAAAACCCGGTTAGACCTGCATGCCCGATAGTTTTCCACTTGCAATCAAGTTCATTATACAAAGCATAACTACTTTCCAAACAACTCCACTCATATTAAGTCAACAAAACTAATAAATAACCATACATAGATAACATGGTCTGTCCAACACAATACATCCCAACCACCATACAAAAGAAGGAAATATTTCATTCGCCATAATTATCAATTGCAAAACATAACAAACACGATTAAAGGTCATCTTCAGCCCTCCATATGTCTCCTCCATCATGCTCATATGGGAAGCGAGCTTGGGAATTAACTTTCTCTCCACAAATCTGGACATGCATTGTTTAAACAATACCCTTATCGTGTATGCTACCTAGGCTTTGGGGAGTATGCAGTGCACACGCTATCATAATTCTCACCATCACTCGAATAATTGAAACAAAATCACATATACATACATATAGAGCATTGGAAGGGATTTCCTATAACATGCGCTGAAGCGCCTTTGAGGTGGATCCTCATTTTTGAAACTCAACCAACCTTGTCCAACAATTCAAACTCCGGTGACAAAAATATCACATGGTGCCAAGCAATAGAGCAAGTAAAGAAAAGTCCTTACAGACCTGATTTGGAGTGCCACTATAGCAGAGCTACCAGCGAGCATCACCACGCGCCTAATGAAGAAAAAACATTAAGACTACCAAAACCATGAATGCATGCATGCATGTGATGGTGTGTGAAAACTTTGCATGCAAGTCTAGGTGTTGCCAACCCACGACAAAACAACAAGGCAAGCAACAATGCATAATGTAAAACCAACATACAAAATTCATACATGAGAGGGCTACTCAATCCATCCAAAATCAGCCCTTAAGCAAGACTTAAATATTACACAAGGATATACTCATGATTAAATAGACATTAACATAGAGCTAGTTAACATTCACATGCAAATTTGCATCATAACTTACTCTTTCAGATATTTGTTCGTCCAAATTTTTCACCGCACCCCTCGGCTCAATCATGATGGCTAACCCAGCCAGTCGTGGTTGAACCCGTGGTTATGCCTAATTTAATAGAAATAAGATACGTGAGATTTATTCGGAAGAAAGGCATCGGGATCCAAGTGAGTTGGGAGCCTGCGTTGTGTTCTGGAGCTGCTGAGTTGTTGGATCGGGACATGGGCTAGGTGCACCAGGGGTATTGGAACTCCAAGAGTTTGGGATGACGTCACAGGGCTACTTTGGTCCATTGATGAAATAACTCAAAGGTCAAGGGCAGATCTGGACTCATCTTTGTTGGTGACGTGTTTGGTGAAATCTGGTTCGTTGATGTGTTGATAAACGTCCAGGATCAAGCATTGGGTCATGCCTTAATTGTCCAAGCCAAAGTCTATAAATAGGGACCTTCATTTGGTGGTGAGGGAGAAAAACAAAATCAGATCAAAAGTGATCAAGTGTGGGTGAGTGCCTCCCTGCGTGGAGATGTGAGGTAGTGTCGGGTAAGGGGGATTGCCGGTGTGTGGCTGCAACCAGCCTTGGTCGGGGCCAAGTGCTGGGCACACCCGGTAAGCTGTCGGTGCAGCGTTGTCCACCTGTGACCGAACCATCCAGTTCTATTCCAGCAGCCTCGAGCCTGCGTGCCGAGTGCTGGGGAAGTCCTGTCGAGTGTGTGTGTCGAAATGGCCATCCCACCGAGTGCATAAGAATTGTCTAAGTGTTATTGGATACTTGTGACTCTTTAGTCTCATCCCGCTGTCTCTTTGCGCGGCAAGGGCGCCTCGGTCCCACCGAACCCTTCCAACCCGACGCGGGAACACTCTAACCCGCACCAGCGGACGAACCCGCGCCCGAACAATATTAACTAAGTATTGTTGATCTAATTATACATGCTCTAATATATTTTAATAGTTATCATAACCCATCCAATGGTTAATTAAAACTAGTCTTAATGATTAGATATTAGTTTCTAACTTGATTTTTAAGTACCAATTTGATTATCTTTAAATTTAGAATTAAATTTAGCGTAAATTCTAAAATAATCAAAACATTTTTAAACTTCAATTTGGTTTAAAATTCTCTAGAGTCATTAGTAACTTAGGTTGGGTTATTTAGACTACAACAACTAAGTTCTAAACACCCAAAGCAAACTTCTTTTCATAAATTCAAATTTTGGGTAAACTTTTACCTAAATACCCTAATTAATTAGATGGAATTCGGATTTAATTAAAAAATAAATCAAAAAGAGGTGAATTAAGCGGCTACACACTTCTTAACTAAAATTCCTTGAACACAAGTCTTATTATCAAGAAGCACAATCAACATAACTAAGCCACAAACAATAACAATTAAGCAAGAAACACATGAATTCATGCTTAAAAATCAAAATTTTACACTAGAACAAGACTTGCAATAATGGGTTTTTTAGACTATTGCTTTAAAAGGAAATTAAACTATAAAGTGAGCATAGAATCACCACAAGTAAACAACAACAAGAATTCCCACCCGATGATGATGAATTGCACAAGCATGCCAAAAGGAGAAAACAAAAGAGAAGGGGAAGAAACCTCTAGCCCAAAGGAGATCAATGTAAGCTTGAATCCAAGTTGAAGAAATCAATTATTTGTTGTTTTCACTGGTTAGGAGGTGTAAGGGTTGGTGGAGAAGAAAGGGGGAAGAGTGGGGGAGAAAGTAGAAGAAGCGGGGATAGGCCACCCCTGCTTTTTAAAGGTTGATTTGTGGTGTTTCCAAATGGTGATTTTTTTGGCAAACAAAGCTAAGAAAAGATTTAGAAAGGGGTGAACAAAGTTTGTACTCTCAAGAGTTCCACCGCGATAAAACTGAAAACAACGAAACTAGAAACAAAATCAAAATAAACATGAGTGGACCAAACAACAAAAAGCCTAAAACAAACACAAGACTTGCCTTCGTATTTGAAATGCTGTGTACCAGTACAACCGGGTGCTATGATATGTGGGTATTTAAACCTATGTTTAGAATACTCTAAAGAGTGTGTAAGCCAACTCCATGTATAACATCCAATTTGGTCTGAGGACAGAGCAAATAGTAATATTATAATCTAGACATCTATTTGTTCAACTACCACATACAAACTTTATGGTAGTCAGATTTCAACCCTTAAAGAGTCTTAAGACAGAACACCTTATTGGATTTTATACAATGCATGATGATTGTACTGACATAAGAAAGATATTAACTCTATGACTCTAGAATGTGTACTCTGAGCTACAAGAGAGGCAACATCTCCCTTACAACTAAGAGGGTAATTTTCATATGCAATGATCGTGTCTAGCTACATGAAGGCAATACCCCCAACGCAACTAAGAGGTTAAACATTAAACAATGCAGGATGTAAGATCAGGTTCTTATACTTAAATCTAGAGATTGGGTTAGGTAACTTATTATTAAATGATGTTGATCTTGCGACAAGTAAATACTAGGTCGTGGTAACATGTTCCACATAACCTGCAAAGTTAAATTCAAAACGCACAGGCATCATTGAGTTCGAAGGCATCACACTCTAATACCCGGTCTTCACATGGGCTCTTTGTGTGCCAATAAGAGTAAGCTCCTCCAGCCCATGTTCCTCTACACGCACAATTGCATATAAATATGTTTTGTATACTTTCAGTGCTCCTCATTTTGTTCTTGGACTTGGAGACTTATACACCGTGCTGACAATTGTTAGCCTATGACCCAAAGTTAATACCATGCACGGCGATGGAAATAGTATAATATAAAGAAACTCTCATATGCAAAAAACTATCAGATAGCCTTTGACCGAAAGTTAATACCATGCTAGACAATTGTAGTAATAATATAAAGAAACTCTTGTATATAAAAAACCATCACATAACTAGATCCAAAGCATACATAATTCGAGGGAATTTAGAGCACATGCCCACAAAATAATACAATCCACAAATAATTCCATATACCCATAGTTTTGACCTATTGATCGACTTAAGTTGGTTTGACCCGAACTTTATTAATCGAATATTGCACGAATTTGATAATTCGATTAATATTTTCATGGGATTGTTTACCGTATTGAACTGTTCAGTGGTTGTAGAGGTGGTTCTGATATTAATAGGGGGAAACATATGGGATTTTTTATCAAAATTTTTATAACATGCATTGGCCTTAGATTGCGTGTGGACATCGAATTGAGTTGTGTATATACACACTAATTTTTTGTGATTTTTGATTGATAGAGGATTTGGATGACTTGGTGTTAGTTTCGATTTTTATTCCTCTCGACTTTATTGATCTAATGATATATACATTACATGTTGAGATTTGAGACAATTACCAAACTACCCTCCAAGCATAATCACTACCTATTTAATCCCCGATTTCCACTCACTATTGTCAACTAGATTTTTGGTGTAAATTTCAACTGTCGGCGAGTTTCTATGACCGTCATGCTAGCTCCAACAAACAACCTTTATCACCGAGAGTTGATCACAACCATCATTGATTGTCATTATTGCCTGCACCCCCCATTAGAAACACAGTTTTTAACTGCCGATTGCTCGAGTTTCATCATTCAATCTAACCGCTAGAACCCTTATTTCGACCACTGAGGGTACCAGAGTAGTCCGTAAGATTTCTCCTTCACTTGTGATTGGCTCCTTGAGTGTAAGTTTAATTGCCCTTTGATGCTAGACCATTGAGCCGTGTTTTCCCCAAGTTTAAAAAAACCATAAGGATGAGATCCCTTGTTAGTTTTCAAACTGGAGATCTAGATATTTATTATATAACCCCTTCTTAAACCTATTATGTATGTACAACCTATTTAACAAATTTCATAAATAAGAGAGCGAGTGGTACGTGTTGTATGAATTGCACTATTAGTCCTGGACACCCTCAAGTAGTGCAATGTATGTAGTGTATACAGTCCATTTCTGAAAATTATGGCACTAACTTAAGTATTTTGAGCCACCTGCATACCATGGCTGGTGATATATGGAAGATGTGAGGGCGTAAGCTTCTTGTATGAATCTCAATTTCCCATGCATGCGTGCCATCCTATGTAATATGTTATTTTTACTTACTGTCTCTGTGGCATTTCTGAAGTTTTTGTGTTTTTCATTGGTGTTAAGACACTTATCTCCCATTATTGGTAATATTAGTAGTTATTTTCAGACCAGTAGTCAAATTGATGGATTTACTTTATCTGTGTAGGTGAGCACTCATGTCAATGGTCAACGTTGGTGGATGGATTGAGAGGCTCATGGCTGGGGATGGTACCAGGTGTCTTTATTGTGTTATGTATTACGAACCATGATTTTTGTATGATTTGCATACTTGGGATTTATGTATTATAGCAAATTTTGAGACTGTCCTGTAATATAATTGGACGGGTGCCCTAAACTTGGTTATGATGCATGTGGATGTGTTAAGGGTGATTATATATGCCTTAATATTACATTATTATTATTATCAATGTCGTACAAGATATTAAGTTTGGGGCATTCTAATAACTATTTGTAGGGTGTGGAAGGCTCACATTCCTTGATATGGCAGGGAGCATATTTGTTACACTAAACTTATTTAGTTGTAGCTCTATTTATATAGAGAAACGTAGGTAGGAGGAGCTTACGATTCATATTGTGTGAATAGCTCATGTGAAGACCGGATATTAGGTATGATGCTCGGCAATCGATGATACATTCGTGTCTTCAAATCCTTTTGCGGGGTATGTGGAACATGTAATCATGACCTAGTGTTTACTTTACAACAATCCAACATCGTTAAGTTCGTTAAGTAATTAACTTAATAATGCAATCACTAGAACTAAGTTTTAGAACCGGATCATGCATTCGATAAAGCTCAACCTCTTAATAGCAGTAGGGGTGCGCCTCTTCTATAATTCAAAATGATTATATGCATTTTGTAAAAACACCCTCTTAGTTGCATGGGAGGTGTTCCGTCTCCGTTACTCAAATTGCTCCTGACAGGTGCTCTTTTATATTTATACGATAGTAGTTTAACGAATAACTTTCTGAATTACAACGCTGCACTTTGATCCACCCTTGGATTCTAAAGTGTGGTGTTACAGTCGCCATCACTCCTCTTCTTCCTCGGCATTGCACCCCGTGTGGTGGTTCTGCCCTGCTATTTTTTGCTGGACCAGTTTGGTCCAGATTTTGACCCAACCCGGTT
Organism: Piper betle; assembly: GCA_033002965.1. NCBI lineage: Eukaryota > Viridiplantae > Streptophyta > Magnoliopsida > Piperales > Piperaceae > Piper > Piper betle. The sequence continues at coordinate 70,374 of JAURVB010002282.1, read as the reverse complement.
TGGTCCAATTCTGCAGCCCTACCATGCCAGACTTGATTCTCTCTTTTTTTGTCGGTTTTCAGTAATTTGAGATCCCCTAGGCTTCTTTTGAAGTACTCTCATGTAATATGACACATTTAAGACACTTTGAGTCTTTTTGTATTTATTTGTGGATTTATTTATTCATTAAATTATTTGTTTGTTTATTTATTTATTATTTGACTCATGTTATATTATTCATTGTTATTTATTTATGATATCGTATGCATGTGATTTATTTTATGTGACCATGTAGAATTGTTATACATATGATTAGATGTATTTTAGTGTCTTGCATGATTTATTTTATTATGTATATTATTGTTAATTATTTTAATTACATGATTCACGTATTATTAAAAATTGTGATTATTTTATTTATTTCTAATTCGTGCATGTGAGTTATTAATTAATTATTTCATGACTTGTGATTAATATTGATGGTATACTACTTTTCATGTGCTTATTATTGTGTTATGTTGGATCATACCCGGTACTAGGGTTTTGCCTTGTTTTGTAGTGTCATACATGTTTAGTTGATTTATTTACATTGATTTGGATTATTTATTGTTATGAGCATGCACACACTTCATCATGCATCATTTAGATTAGAGTTGTGTGTTGAGTTAGGTTTTCGATTTCGGCTTTAGAGTCTGAGCTTGCCATTAGAGTGTGCACGCTTGGAGCTTGGATCACAGGTCCGTTAGGACTCGCCTTCTCTTTTTTATCGCTATACTATGTCATGTTTTGTTTTCATACGTAGGACGTGTTAAGTGGATGTTTTATTGTATACCACTTAGCATAGGTCATCTTATTTATTTCAAAAATGATGTGTCAAGTGGCGCATTTATCAGAAAACCACTTGATGCGGGATTCTTGAAAATAGATTTTTAATGTGATTAATAACCCTCAAGGATGGGATCCCTTGAGTTGATTTCGAAAACCTAGCCTTGCTTCAAGTTGCCCTTATTTCCTTGAGGCCTATTATATGATTTATGTCCTAAGCCATATACATTCTTTTGTCAGATTTTGTGTGCATGTGAGCTATGAAAGATGTTTACTCCTGTTGAGGAGGGCAGGCATGTTACTCTTGTTGAGGAGGGTCATGTTATCATTGCATCTCTACACTTTGAGCTTCTCACACCCAGAGAAGTGTAGAGTATCAGGTACCGTATTCTGCTAGCGCATGTCATGACCATGGTGGCACTTGGCTATTGGGTCTCATGGCCTCTTGAGATCGGCATGCATGGATGATGTCGAGGGTGGTTTTCGATGTTGATGGGTTCATGGCTCACATGTCCCCAGCTGCGGTAGGGGATTGTTAAGTGTTTAAAATATATAATATTTCCCCATGTTTTTAATATGATTTTGTACTTCTCGTGTATAAACATTATTAATTAAGTAATATTTTACTTTATTTTTTAGTTAATTAATATTTTATTATATATGCTTAATTTTGATGTTTGAATGCAGAAAAAGATGAATAAATTAAGCTTTGGATTTGATTGGTCATGACACTTGGCCCCACCCAATGACTACAATTGTCAATAGAGTCGAACAGTTGGAAACTTGAAGGGACATTATAATTAATTAGACTACGTCGATTTGTGAACACCCTCTTCGAATTCTTGTATCTCCACTTCTATATAAAGGGGTTGTCATTTGTTGTTGATCATATTTCATCTTTTGGCTTCGGAGTGTAGTAAAAGTAGTAGTATTAGTTTTGTAATTTCTTTCTTTTCATAATGAAAATTAGTTTCTTTATAATGTTTTCTATTTTTATTATGGAGTAGTCTTATATTTCGTTCTGGAGAAGAATGGAACTTAACATGATTTAATTGAATTCATTTCACCTCTTATTCTTTTATTCAATCGAATTGTTTGAATTATCATATTCTTAATGCTAAAAATAGATTGATCACTTAATTTTTAGATCACGAGGTTTAATTAGATTTTAGGAGAAATTAATTAGATTATTCATTGATAATTCATCATACGACGAGTCTTTTGACTTATTTGTCACTGTGGTCGGGAGATTCACAACACCGTATGCGATTGTAAGGCAAATCTTAATGCATTATTTTGTTGATTAATCAATTATCACTGGGAGGTAGAAATTGAGGCAAAATAATAGAAGCATGAAAGGAGCGGGAGCCACCATGTCATATAATTATCCTAGATCGACAATATGAGGGAATAAAAGATAAGAGGAAGATTTAATGAAAATTAAATTAATGTTAAGAGAAATTCGACTCTAGAATGAATTTTATTATTATAACTCTTTTTTTAATTTAAAGTTATTATTTAGATTTCTTAGAGTTAATAGTTTCTGTTTTATTTTTAATTTAATTTCATTTAATTAATTTAAGGAAATTCATCACTCTGTGGGACGATACTCGATTTTATCATTATATTATTTGTTTTCGACCGTGTATACTTGTACGTCATTGAAAATATTCTAACAGGGATCCTGAGTGGTTATGCACTTATGTGAGAATTCTTATGGGGATATAATATGCTTTTGTTTCTCGTGAGTTGTTGAGCTCACTTACTTGTTATTATTTGGGATGAGTGACACTTATTATTGATATTTTCTTATTTATATGCAGGTATTGATCAGAAACCTTGCTAGTAGTTGATTGGAGTGGAGGGACACAAGGACTTCATAGACACATCTGGTGCATTTCTCTTGATGTTTATCTTTTGGTTTATTTACAGTAGAGAAAAAATAATTTAATTTTATAATTCTTTCTGAAGTTTAATAAATTTACTTTTAACAAAAATAAAAATAGAAAACCACATCACCAATCAGAATATCACAAATTGAACTTAAATTAAATAAGAAAAATCTATCCCCAAAGTGGCCGTAGCTATGGAATGTAATATGTTACATGATCCTCTTGGATTGATTAGTATGGTGTATTCGGTATATTACCTTATTCTATTTAACTAACTTTCACTACGGGGAGTCAACTTTGGGGGCTATTAACTAATGATCTTCTACATTTTACAATACACCCACCGCCCCCCCCCCTTATGATCTAAACCCTCTTGTCATTTTAGATGGAAGATAACCAAACCCAATAACACAATAAACCAAAACAAAGAGAACAAAAAAATAAAATATAATTTTATTATTTCAATCACTGAAATGAAATATCTTCCCAAATATATGAACCATACAATATTGAAAGTATTTAAGTTTATAATAAGAATAAAAGATGACAATGCCCTCCCCCCCTTATGATCTAAACCCTCTTGGCATTTTAGATGGAAGATAACCAAACCCAATAACGCAATAAACTAAAACAAAGAGAACAAAAAATAAAATATAATTTTATTATTTCAATCACTGAAATGAAATATCGTCCCAAATATATGAACCATACAATATTGAAAGTATTTAAGTTTATAATAAGAATAAAAGATGACCATGCCCTCCCCCCTTATGATCTAAACCCTCTTAGCATTTTAGATGGAAGATAACCAAACCCAATAACGCAATAAACTAAAACAAAGAGAACAAAAAATAAAATATAATTTTATTATTTCAATCACTGAAATGAAATATCTTCCCAAATATATGAACCATACAATATTCAAAGTATTTAAGTTTACAATAAGAATAAAAGATGACAATCCAAAACTAAATCAACAAGTGACCGGGAATGTGCATATGCGAAGCATATGAACTTAATAGTTTGTATCAAAATAAAACAATAAGGAGATAGAACACGACAATAAGAACTGAAGCTAACAAAGGAATCTACTCTGACATACACCTTGCTATAGCAAGGGCACCCTGATCTATCCTCTCCAATCACCACCATGCACCACTCCTTTGAGCTCTGAAGGCAAGAAGAAGAATTACCCCAGTCATGACATACACTGTAGAACATAGTACTCAATACCCTATGCTTCTTCGGGTAGAAGAGGTTCATAGGCACAAGGATGCAAACGATACAATAAGAAAGAAAGAGAGTGTTGCATCGAACAACCACCAGAAATGTAACAATAGGGTCTCCTCAAAGAAAGATCCAATTAGGGAATCTAACCTATGGGCTGGAATTTACCCCATGGGGCTTACCCCTTGATGTGGGACTTACCCAATCCACCATCCAACCACTCACCATCATGGAACTACCCCTTCAAAGTGGGACTCACCTATGCGATTAAACAATGTTGATTACAATACATAAATAATAGGCTTGAGTACAATAAGCCTCATGTAAATAAGGCAACTTGTAGTAGATCTCTTTGTTTTCAAAATAACTCAAGAGATCTCATCCTTCAGGGTTTATTCCAAAACAATGTATAAATAACCCGAACTAAAAAGGTGTCGGAGGATACCACCTTTTAATTCATCCTCCGATGTAAAGTAGCCCACCCAATCTAATAGAATAGCATAAAACGAGAAACTAAGTTCCTAAATAGACTTACTCTCCAAGTTCCAAGCAATCCACTTGCGGTAGCCTGAACCCACGCGACTTATAAACGAACCCAACTCAACATCTAGCAAAGATTTATATGATGTGTGTGTGGAAGTGCATGATAAATCATCCAATTAATTCAACACAAGACAAGATTCATTTTAAAACAATAATATAAGTATATATCGAATTGTTAAGGAAATCAAATGAGTAATTACATGTTATAAGTCAAAGAAAAGTAAAATAAGATGACACAAATGAATGAAGAATAATAAAACTAACCGTGCAAGAATTAACAAAATCAAATTTGAGTTGGCCAAGGTATATAAGGTTCATTATTGTTGAAATTTCAGATCTGGTTAATGGTTTTAGAGTTTCACAAATCAGGAAAAGAGAAGTTGAATAAGCAAAAGGATTATTTAAAAAAGAATAACTCACCAGAAACTATACAATGGAGATATACACCTTCAAAGTTGGGTTGACACACGGATACCTTGATGCGCAACCAATTTTGATAGCGAATTCCGCCAAACACCAGCAACAACGATGGTATCGAAAAATATCAACAAAAGGGAAAAGATGGTGGTAATACAACTTGGAATTCCGGGTAGGAAGATATATGTTTGTAAAGATTACGTTTTTCCTATGGAAAGTAAAAGACATAGGAAAACAAAAGAGAAAAAGAATTTTGATATACAAAGCTAAAGCAGAGAACATGTTCCATGTACAGTTAATAAACACGTAGCTACGAGGTTATATGAAGTCAAATTGGTCAAACCCTGAAAACCAATATTTACAAATTGACACAAACTAAAAGTCATATCAACTTAAGTATTTTATAATTTTTAACACTAAATACTTGACTAAATCCCCCAAACCCCCTTAATTATTTATAATACATACCAACAACACACACCAAACAAAATCGCACCAACAAGCAACCACACGAGCTAAGGCAGATACAACACTAATTCTAGGGACCGAGAGCTAAGAGCCAAACCAAACTAAGCCAATAGTCGAGTCAAACTAGACAATGAATAAAATCTTAGGCTGAAGTGCTCGGGTTGTACACATGAGATTAAACATTCAATGTAGTACATATTTTTTGAGTCACAGTCTTAATTGCACGGGAGGTGTTACTCACCTTATTACTTGGAGTCTTCATGCTAGAGATTCTTTATTTTAAGAACACTACGTATGGTATGGTATGTATGATCAACATGCACCGAATATAAGTCCTATAAAGTTTTCCAGCTTAAGCCTCATCAAGGGTTGAAATCTATTTATGCGATGCTAATCTAAATAAGTAGCCTAATGATTAGTTTTTTAAATTATAATGTTATGGTTTTAATCAGTTTTTTATGCGAATTGGGGTGTTACAAAAATAGAAATCTTATTCAAAAAAAATTCATATATATTAGAATCTAGATGTCTTTTGATTGAATCTTTTATTTGATCTTTTTCCAGTGATAGCACAAAACACATGCAGAAACAAATTGTCTATTATTGTTGTAGAATTGTGTGATTGTCATATAATTAAAACTTTTCTTTGATTTGTTTTTTCTTTTGTCGTTAGATACTCATTTATCAAAATATTTGAAAAACATTTTGTACTTAATCAATCAAGCAGGTTCAAGAAGATCAAATTAAATATTAACAAATGCAAGAAAATAATATTATCTATAATTTGGTGTGTTACATATATCAAGATCCATTACGCTAATAGAATCTGGACCAACAGCATGTGTACATTACTTCTCTACACAACGTCGCAAATAGATAAATCTAAGTTTCATAAAAATACACTATCCAATTTCAAATTCAAGAAAATCTCGTCACATTCATAATCTTCAATAAGTTAAGTTCTAAATAATCGTTTTGTACTTTCAAGCAAAGCTTTTCTTTCCTTTTATTTTCTTTTCGAATCGCGAAATCTGAATTTTCAAATAAACTTTTACGGATCGGAATGCAGATGTGGTCCCCACCTTTACCTTACGCCGCCAACCGCGCCGACGACGACAGCCGTCCCCATCTCCGACGGGACCAATAACAGTAGTTCGCTCACACATGCAAGGTGGGATTGGCAGAGAAAATATGTCAGGGATCGCTCGGCAACCTTCGAGCATTAACAAAACCTCAGACATGGGTGGCCGATCGATGGGATCGGGCAAGGTGCAGAGCAGTGCCACCTTCACCCCAAGAAAGAAGTCCTCTCGGCCTAGCCCCAACAACCCTTTCGTCAGCACCTGACTCCTCTCAAGCATTCTCTTCACCCAATTTACTGTGTCCTCCACCTCACCGGCAAACACTGCTGGCCGTTTCCCCGTCAACAGCTCCAACAACACTATCCCGAAGCTGTACACATCCCCCTCCTTCGTCGCCTTACCGCTCCTCACTACCTCCGGTGATGCGTACCCGAGAGTGCCAGTAGGGGAGCTAATGGCTGAGAGTTTGTCGAGGCCAAAGTGGGCAGGTGGGCCTCGAAGTCAGCGTCAAAGAGGATGTTCTGGGGCGTGACGTCTCCATGGACGATGCTAAGGGTGTGGAGGAAGCTGAGGCCGCGGGCAATGCCGAGGACGATGAGGTGCCGCATGGGCCAGTTGAGGACATTGCCCGCTGTTTCGAGGAGGGTGGCAAGGTTGCCGTTTGGCATGTAGTCGTACACGAGGAGGCGGACGTTTGGGCGAGGGCCGGCATAGAATCCGCGGAGGATGGAGAGGTTAGGGTGCTTTACCTTGCTCAGCGCCTTGACCTCCTTTAGAAAGAGCACCTCTTCCACTGATATATTGATGAGACGGAGGATGGCGAGGGTCGTGCCATCGTAGAAGGAGGCCTTGTAGACGATGCCGTGCTTTCCCCGTCGGAGCACCACCGTCTCCTCGTCCATGCCCTGGGTTGCATCCAGCACTTGGGTGTAGGAGAAGTTGCTGCTGAACATGGTCAGCTCCGGCTGGCCATAGCGGTTGCTGTTCCTCGCTGAGATTATCGTTTTTTCCCGCTTTTTGTCGCCGGTGAAGAACTGGCAGAGGCGGCACCGCAGCTGGAGGATTATGAAGGGGTAATAGCAGCAGCAGGAGATGGCAATGAGGAAGGCTGCAGCTGTGGCGACGAACGCCATGGTGGTCCATTTTTGCCGGTGCTTGATGGAGACATTGAAGACCTTCATGTTGGAAACGTTGCCTAGAGTAAAGTTGTTTGATGAAAGGTCAAGAACTTGGAGGTTGGGGACGAGAACCAATGACGGCGAGATGGGTCCGGCGAGGCGAGGGCACGTGATGGAGGACATCGTGCAAGCCACGCCGAGCCTGTCCCAGGGTGCGGCAAAGACCAAGTCCCACCCAACGAGGCCACGAAGAGGATTTTCTACAGCATCCAAGTCCGCCTTCGTCGAGTTGGCCAACGTCTGGGAAAATGCCTGCATTGAACAGAGTAAGAGGAACATGATACTGGCTGCCATGGTGACTGGAAAGAAGACTGCTCGTTGTCGGTGGTAGGCAAGGTTCTCTCACAAGGGAGGGGGTGCGAGTATATAATGGTTGAGTGTGAGCCGTGCATTAATTCATAAGGTAAACACCATTTAAATTTAATACATGTCATTTAAGATTAATGTATACCATTTAAAATTAATTATACCATTTAAGAGACGGTGCACCTTTAGGTTAATTGTGTGATCCGTGGATATAGCTTGTATATATATGGAAATGATAAAATAAGAAATTTAATATAAAGTAAAGTTTTAATGTACCATTCCATTATTTTTTTAAAAATAAAATATAAATTATTTGATCTTAATTGACAATTAATATTAAAAGTAAACTTTTAAAGTGAATATTTAGAGTAATTAGAATTATCTTTTCTTATATTTTTTCTCCCAGTTGCCTAACTCGTGTAAAATTACTTTTATTCGTTGTTGTCTTATCGTACAAATTCTTTGCCTCCCACCTTATATATCTTTCCACCCTAATTGCATTCTTCCCTTGTATTAAAAACTATTTTTCTTCCCTAGTTTCATGCTTTCTAACACCTTATTCCTTACATCCTTCTCCTCTCTATATTCTCTCCCCATTCACGATCAAACAACTTTTTTTCCTACTTGTTGCTCGTTTTATCACTTCCATTATTTTTCTTCTCATTGACTATGCCCTACCATCATATATTGAATCAAGATTACATTGGTAATGAGAATATTCATATAACTGTTTTTGTATTATTGAGACATATTCTATTTTTTCTTTTTTTGAAAAAATGATTTTATAAATTAATGTCTTCTGAACTTATTTAATTTCAAAACAGCAATAAGTTCACTTAAAATTAAACACACTTTTATTATTAAGCATTCATTAGGATCTAACGGTTTATATTAAGTTTCACAGAAAATTATTGAAAGGTATTTCACTCACCCAATAACTTTACATAAAATCTTACTTTTAATCTTAACACATGTAAAGATCTTACAATTTATATTAATTTTCTCCACGTTTTTACTTAATTTATATATATATATATATATATATATATCATCCACCTTATATTGAAAAACTGAAGTTTTTTTACTCTAACCACATTTCAGTCTTTTTTGTGCTGTGATTAATCTTTGGCCCAAAATAGTTTTACGGGCCTCTTAATACTTACCTAATTTAGAATTTAGAATTATTATTATTATAATAATAATTATTATTTATTAGGAAAACATTGGATTATAATTCTATCCAAAATAGGAATTTTAAAAATGTTAATAAATTTTACTATATTGATAATTATACTATCAAATTAAAGTATGTTACTTGATAATATCTACTTAATTTATATTTTTATATATTTTATTTATTTAATTATATATTGTTATTTATTATTAAAAAAATTAGAGTAAAATTTTATTTGAATTAACAATCTTTAAAAAATAAATTTTATTTAGTTATTTTAAAAAAATTAAATTACTCTTACTATTTGTACACAACAATATTTTTTGTTAAAATTAAATAATTATTCATTATTTTTGTTTAAAAATAATGTAATAATAATTTTGTATATTCTTAATATATATTCGTATGTGCATTGAATCTGCTTTATATGTCTAATGGATCCTACTTATTTTTTACACGAGTTTGGCTATACTTTAATTAATAAGACCAATGTATGAACTCTATGTTTCATGGTCCGTCTCCATAAGAGCTTCAAGTCCAACTGGTTCAACCCTACTTCATCGAGATAAGAATTGTCGAGTTATTTATAGAGACAAACTTAGTCCAACCAAGTGATTTGAGGAGGAAAATGTGAAAAATCTCTACAATTTTTATATGGAAAAAGGTGTATAAATAGGATGGAAATTATTGAAGAATGGGGGATAGTGGAGAAATTTGGTGGGAATTTCTGTGGAAGATTGACGAACTCCAAACATGGAGATTTGAAGGCTTGAAGACTACTACAAGGCTCTAAGGCGTCCACCGATTGGCGCCATCATTGCTGTTTCTTCTATAATTTTATGTAAGAGCTTGTGTAAAAGATCTTAAGTCCTACAACTTGAAAACAGACAATTTTTGTAACTCTTTACAATTACTGGATTGTAGGGAATTTTATCTCCCAATTAATAACCTTGTGATTTTCTATTATTGGTTCATTTAATTGTTTGTAGGTGATTACGCTTTGGGGAGCCCACTATTTCTGTAAAATTCTATCACCACCCACACTGTTTGACATTTCTCCACCAAAAATGCATGAAAACATGCACGAACATATTGGGGGACCCATAACGACAGGTTGTATTGTCTTGAGACGATCTTTTTCTATCAACAACAGCGCGTTTCACAAGGTTAACGACCGCCAGAGGTGAGGATTCAGCATCTCACGTGCAAACAACTTCATCTTCTCATAACAAGACACAAATGGAGCAAGTCGATGGAAGTAGTGCACCGTTTGCCCAGCCTTTCAACCAACAGGGATACATCTAAAGTATTGAGGAGTGGAATCGACTCCTTCATGAAGAAAGGTACCTCACATTTAAGACGATTGTAAGTTAGATCCTCTAAAACAGTGATAACACAACACCTTCTACTGCTAATCAGCATGTCCCCACAATAGTTAGTCAATAGACGGGTCTTCCTACCCCTATTACAGCCACCCAAGTAGCAAGTCAACCAGCCATTGCATCTTCAACGACTCCTATGCCGATGCTCTACCCCGACATGCACATGACTCTCCCAGGTGTCACATGCATATCACTTTTAACAGGTCAACATTGGCCATCTCAGCGACAACGACAATTAACCGGGTTCTATATTGGCATCAATAGCTCGGGTGGTTTCGACATGCAACTCCTTGGCAACCATGGGCAGGATAGACAACGGCCCATGCACCTCACTCCTATCTCCAAACAGTTCCACAAGCGTCCAACATGGTCATGGTGAGTACCTCAGACACACACTAGAAAGTTTCCCAGCACTTCCCGATTGCATCGGAAGTTCAGCAAGCTCTAGTAGTGCCAACTCCCCCTATGGCGGCTCCCATCCTACTTGCAGCAGGCGTGGCCATGCAGACTCTTGCAACAGACCAAGGATAGACCTGCTCATATAAGCCATAGCTACAAAGCAAGCAAGCATAGAGACAGAAAACTTTGCCACAGACACCGTTAGACATTTGAGACCCCTTGTTGATGAAGTGTATTACAAGGTGCTACCAACCAAGTATAAAAGGTCAAATTTCACTAAGCTTGTGCTGGGTTTGTCCTACATCGATCGTAGAGGTTGTTAGTGACTTTTATAAACTAATGGGAAAGTCTTATTCCCTGAATTAGCTCTTGGAGCTTTTGAATTAAGAGAGGCTCATGACACCTACTGCGAGTTTCATTTACTTATTTATATTCCTTTTTGAGGCACGAAGGGCCTAACAATAATTTCAGAGCTTGTGTGGGGGCTTAAAGGGCCAAATAAGTAATATTACCCCAAACAATAATTTCAGAGCTTGGGTGGGGCCCAATAAGTAATATCACCCCAAACAATAATTTCAGAGCTTGGGTGGGGGCTTAAAGGGCCCAATAAGTAATATCAGAGCTTAGTTCGAGCTGAGTTTGCCTATGTCGATTGTTGTTATTTTTTTCGTGGGTTGATTATTTTCATGGGTTCCACCTGAAGATTTGAAGAGATGGATGGGTTGTTGTTTCTTTCATGGGTTGATTGTTGTTGTTTCTTTCATGGGTTCCACCTGAAGATTGAAAGAGATGGATGGGTGTCGTCTAGGAGTGTGTCAGATGATGATGGTTTCGGACTACACCCAATGTGATGGATGGGTTGTTGTTTCTTTCATTGGTTGATTGTTGTTGTTTCTTTCATGGGTTCCACCTGAAGATTTGAAGAGATGGATGGGTGTCATCTGAGAGTGTGTCAGATGATGATGGTTTCGGACTACACCTGATGTGTGAAGGGGAGTTGTTGGGTTTGTCTCACATCGGTCGGACCACACCCGATGTGTGAAGGGGAATTATTGGGTTTGTTTCACATCGGTTGGACGGTTGGACGATGATGGTTTCGGACTACACCCGATGTGTGAAGGGGAGTTGTTGGGTTTGTCCTACATTAGTCGTAAAGGTTGTTGGTGACTTGTATATAAGCTAATGGGAAAGCGTTATTCCCTAAGCTAGCTTTTGGATTAAGAGAGACCCATGACACTTATTGCAAATTTTCTTTAGTCATTTAAAGTCTCTTTTAGGGGCCCGAAGGACCTAATAATAATTTTGAAATTTGGGTGGGGGCCCAAAGGGCCCAACTGTTTGATAGTATTGGGAATCCCAAGGATCACATCACTATTTTTGAGATAGAATGTGGCAACACACGAACAACAAATAGTTGAAGCTTCAACCGTTTCCCTCCTCTCTATTTGGCAATGCCATGTGGTTGTTCAATAATTATCCCCCTCACTCCATCTAGTCATGGGAGACCTTTGTAACTCTATTTACCACACATTTCCAATCGATGGAGGTTCCAACGAAGATTGAACACCTCAAACTCGGTACGAAGGCATCAAGTGAGACATTCCGAGATTATTTGTAGTGATTCCGACCCTTAGTTTTGTTGATGAAGGAAACCCAGGATTAAAAGAGATTGTCAATCTGTGCAATGAAACTGCTTGGTACTTGACTTCAGCTCTATGTTTCTAGATTTGGGGAGTTATTTGAGAAAGTCCTTACCTATGAAGAATAGTGTCGTGCCAATTCTACCGGAAAAGCACCCCAGTTTGCATTCATCAACGCTATTGCCGATGCATATGCAGTAAGTGACCATAATAGCCACGGGTGTGACCGGTGGAACAAGTGAAAGTATGACACTAAGACCCAACATGCATCTTCACCTCGTGATGAAGTTGTGTCCACGAAATGACCAGATCCTAAGGATTTATCCATTAACATTGAAAACACAAAACAGTGGTTTGACGCACTTATAAGAAAGAGGTAAGATTAATCCATTCATGCCAAAAGACCTGTGAGGTCTGAAGACCAAAGGAGGGATGATTTCTATCACTTCCATCAAATGGGTCCGGCATGCAACCATCAAAGTGTCGTACCATCGTGAAGATTTTCCAAGATTTATTTGATCAACGGAAGCGCCAATACACCAAGGTTGAAGGGGGGCAAAGGTAAAGCTACTGCCACTGTCATGACAGTGGTTCTCGATCCATTATTTGATTCCCCAACAGTAGCTTCTATTCCACAAACACGTGAGGAAGATCAAGAAGGTGACAAGCAAGTCGAACATTCTTGAAGATAGTCATCTTCGGTGATAATGCTCCTCCTCCACCCCCTTCAACTCCTAAGAATGTGATCTATGACATCATCAAGCAAATGTGAAAGGTACTACCTCCCATCAGCATGTTTGATGCCTTGCTCATGTCACCTGCTTCGAGCATAGCCTTAGAGTTTGCTCTCGCTGAAATTGCGGAAACAAATGGTGGAGTGTAGATTTTTTTCATGAACAATAATGGTGCCAAAGACTATTTTAGATATGTAGAGTTTATGGGACATCCTATCCCTGTTTTGACTAAAGTTAATCAAGAATAGCTATCGCAGACTAATTTTTCTTGACCTTATGTTGTTAATTGTCTCACTTACAAAGTGGGATAATCACGTTCAACAATTATGATCTCTATCATCAAGAGCTGAACCACAATTGACCTCTGTTTGTCAGTGTGGAGCATAGAAATAAAATCGCCCTTTGGTTGATTGGGGGCTTCCCAAAACTTTCTTCCCCAAAGGGTGCTGCATGAGATGGGGTATGGCAACGAGCATTTGTAGCTTGACACTACCAACATTTCTTTGGTGTCACCAATTGGTTGTGAATCATTGCACATATCTATAGGTCCATTTGTATGCCTCATCTTTTCCATGTAGTGGACGTAAAGCAGTCTTCCACATGTTGCTTGGCAGGCAATGGATAGTGTTCTATCTTCATAGCACCAGCGTATCAAGGTTTTTCTAATTAAAGGTAGTCAAGTTAAGATCTGGGGGCTACAAAATCCTTTTCCTTTTGAAGAAGCACATTTTGTCGAAGCTGAATTTTTCATGGAGGGAAACATCCTACTGCAGGCCGAACAAAGACCAGCATCCTACGCCTACCCTGCTTTGATAGATTTGCCCAGCAACATCAAACCCATGACAAAATATCCTCCAAAGCTTCCTTTGTGCACCATGAAGACTCATGACTCTAGTGTTCTGATGGACCTTCGTTCACCAATGATCCGAATGGAACTTTCATTCCTATGTCTGCAGTGGTGCAGGGCGGAGAAATGACAACAAAAGTGCCAAGTACGGTTGCCTGTATAGAAGGACAAAAATAAAAAAATTGAGAGGGAAGACATGGTAGCCTTAGTCGGAAGGCAAGAGTTTCCTCCCTGCACAACCATTGAAAAAGTAATCCCCATCATGCGGTAAAGCGAGATCATCCAACTTGATCCTTAATGAACAATTTGGTTCGAATAAGATTCCTCGTAAGATGATGACATAATCATGATTCCACGCCGTGAAAAGGTTACTATTTCCGCACCTTTGTTTGAGTCTATCAGTCCTACCCATTTTACAGAAACTATAGTCTATGATGACTTAACAATTCATGAGTTGTCTCAGCACCCCCTGCATTTTGAAGAATGTGTCACCTTTGCTGTACAACTTGAAGAAGTTAGTCTTGGGAACTCAGGCAGTATGTGCCACCCCACATTTATCAGGAGGGGCCTCAACCCAAGGAAGCGAGATGATCGCCTTGACCTCCTTTGTGCATACAAAGACTGTTTTACCTGATCACACTATGGCATGCCGGGTCCATCTCCTGATGTCTCTATCCATCACTTAGGTATCAAGCCACACATCCATCTAGTTGCCCAAGCGAAGAGAAAGTTCAATCCTAGGGTAGAGTCCCTAATCGTTACATAACTTGAGAATTCAATGCCCCAATGGATTGCCAACATTGTACTTGCAAAGAAAAAGAATAGTCAATTAGGTGTATGCGTTGACTTTTGTGACATTAACAAAGCATGTCCTTTCCTTTTCCATTCTTTGACTTATTTTTCGACAATGTTGTCAGGTACCACATGTTCGCATTCATGGACTGGTTCAGCGGTTACAATCAAATCCAAGTGGCTCCTCAAGATGCAGAAAAAATGGCTTTCCATAATCCTATCGGAGTATTTTGCTACACTATCATGCCCTTAAGATGGAAGAATGTAGGGGCCATATACCAGAGAGCAATGTAAAATATCTACTGTAATAAGTTGCACGAGGATATGGAAGACTATGTTGACGACATTATTGTCAAATCAGAGGAGAGAAAGGACCATTGTGGCACATTAGAGGGAGTCTTATATCGTTGCAGGGTCTAGAATTCAAATTAAATCTACACAAGTGTTCTTTTGATGTCTCCTTCGGCGAGTTTGTTGGTTTTCTTGTTCATAAAAGATGCATCTGAATTGACCCAATATAACTTAAAGCTATCTCTTGCATGAATCCCCCACCTCCTTGATGTAATTGCAAAGTTTTTTGGGGAAGGTCAATTATATCCGGCACGTCATCCCCAACCTATTAGCAAAAATTATGCCTCGTACACAATTAAAGAAGAAAGGAGAAAAATTTCGGTGGAGTGATGACTGCAACCAAACTTTTGTAAACATCAAAAAGGCTCTCCTTGAACCGGCCACCATAGTCGCAGCTTGACCTGAGTGAGCTCACCTCCTTTTCATCTCGCACGTAGAGTCTGCGGTGGCTGCGGTCTTGACCCAAGCATATCACCTAGCAAGAGAGCATCACATGTATTATCTAAGCCAAGTTATGCATCATACTGAACAAAGATATATACGCATGGAGAAGACTCGCCTTGCATTGATCTTTGGTGCCCAAAAGCTTCATCACTATTTTCTTACCCATGAGGTTTATCTTATAGTCCATGACAACCTTGGATGGTATTTGCTCCAACAACCTGCCTTGTCTAGTTGGGCAGCTCAATGATTGTTGAACTCAATGGAATTTGACATCAAATGTGTCACCCAAAAGGCTATGAAAGGATAAACTTTGGTTGAACTAACCACCGCCCATCCCTCATAGGCTTCAACACCTGTTCTAGATGCCTTTAATGTTGGTAATATTACCTCCACTACTTGGGTGCTCTACTTTGATAGCTCTGTTGTTGGTCTTCGAGGGTGGGATGACATGAGAGGTGGAGCTGGAGTAGTACTAATGGAGCCATCGAGTGAACTCCATTTGCATGCTTATAGCTCAACTAACAATGCTGTAGAATATGAGGCCTTAATGCTGGGGTTGATGTTGGCACAAGATTTGCATGTTCAACGCCTTTTGGTGCAAGGGGATTGTTTCTTGAAAACCCAACAAGTGTTTGGCGAGTACAATCTCAACAAGGTCCATCTACAAGAAAGAAAGAAAGAAGTTTTAATGTAACACCCCAAATCCGGTCTACGCTCGTAAACCGAACCGGTATGTTACAGGCCCCAGTTAGGTCGGCTAGCCAGAACCTAACTCATGCGGATCCAATCTTGGCGTCTTAAGATGAAGATACAACTCGCAATGCATTGATGAATGCACAAACCCCAACATGGTACTACATGAATGACATGCAATTCAAACACACACCAATACAATTATGATCAAACTTAATGAAAATTCTAAAATAAAACGGACAGAATCTCTCCTAAAAGTGCAATTAGGATCCACCCTGTCAAAACAATATATACCAATATATATGCATATATCAATAATTATAATCACACATAATCTAATATACTGTATATTCATTATAAAACATGGGCCACACTTCTACTGCGCACTCTGATCACCTCTCATCTCTTGTCATCATATCTTAGCTTTTCATCATGGCATAACATCATATTTTAACAACTAATCACGTCACATCATCATGTTTCAAGCATTTATTCACACCATATAATAATATCATAACACAATATAAACACTCAATTGACTGACATATGTGCAAGCGACAACAGTGCTCCTCCGTCCAACTCGCTCCTCCAACTCTTAATTGTTACATATATATAGTATAAAAACACGTCAGTAACAAGTGTTACTAGTCTGAAAAATAAAATAACTATAACAAGCTGGTTATGAGAGCAAACTCTCATATAAAAGAAAACATCATATGCTCCACGTAAACACTCTGAAGGGCATTACTGAGGAGCCACAAAGCTGCAGACCCAGTAGCATCCCGATCTATCTGGTACTGTGCCACTCACAGCACTTCTTTATCATTACTTCATGTAAAACTTTATCCTAAGCCCTCTCCTTACCTCCATATTTCTCCTGGCCTTGAGCACGAAGGCTGAGTATTCTCAGGCTAGTCACCTTTAATACCCTTTGAATGACAAGTCCGCACATGCATTGTACTAAACAGTACCCGTAAACCTTCACATTCTCTATGTGTGAGGAACTCAAACACGGAGTTGTCAGGATCCCTCAGGAATGGAACAGTCTGCTGGCACTAATCCAGAGCCCGCTTTGACTGTCATGGCATCCGCTCATGGTACGTGTAGTCGGCTTCTCTATCTCTTGTCTCACTGAAAACACGAAAACTACATATATATATATAGGGCTGGGTAGGGATTTATATAATAGGCCCGAAGGCAACTTGTGGTGGATCTTGTTTTCAAAATCATCCTTGAGGGATCTCAGCCTCGAGGGGTTATTAATCCGAAAAACTGTTCGGTTAAGTGGCCCGAGTTAAGTGGGATCCAATAAAATACCACTTAACCCGTCCTGCAGATAATAAAATAAACATAGAATAGAAGAGCGTAAAACAGAGGCGAGTCCTAAACGGACCTAGTAGAAGCTCCAAGCGTGTCATCGTGCCTAGGCGGCGAGCTCCTCTTTCGTACCTACACATCAAAACTAAATACTAATGCCCGCTAACTAAATGATGAATCAAACTCATCATGATCAAACACAAAATCATCAATCGTCAAATAACCATAAATATGAAAATAACTCTAACTCATCCTATTCATGACAATTTTATTGTATTTTTCCTAAGTTACATTATACACGATTATAATGCTCAATTTATTGACTTCATTAGATCACTTAACCTCCATGCACTATCAATCACATCACATAACTTATCACTTCACCACTTATCCTCCATGCACTATCAATCACATCATAAATCAACCTTAGCATGTTGTGCTAACAATCATCATCAATTTTAAATAATTAAATCGGAGGTAATTATACCTCACGTCGTCGGCAATCTTCGACGGCTAGGGTTCCGTCGCGCGTCTCGGAGCTCGAATTCGGCGCTCCTCGGCATCTGACGTTTGATCGGGATCGACTAGATGACCTCCGCAGAAGATCCAGTGAATTCCTGTGAATCCAATTTTTCCGTAGGTTCTGGCAGTTTTCTGGCGGCAATCACCGGCGGCGTCTACTAGCTAGATAGGGGTCATATTGGGTACCATTGGTACCGGCTCGACGAGCCAGACACATCCACGACATCGACGTGGTTGGCCGAGGTGGTGGCTCGCCGAAAATTGACTAAAACAGGGCCGGTGGCGATGGGTAGCTAGATCCGACCGGCCTGGGTGGCGATGGCCTCTGCTCCGGTCGGGGAAGGTCGCTAGGTGGTCAAGGTGACTACTCGATCGCAGCGGCGACAGTGGCCAGCAGTGCGATCGGCGATTGAAGCGGGGCACAAAGGTGCGGCTTTCTCGCGTCACGGTGGCTCGATGGTGGCCGGGCCTGGTTGGGGCAGCACGGCGACTCTGTGGCGAGGCTAGGCGGCGCCGATCTGCGGCAGGGTGGCGTCCACAGCCGCAGCGGTGGCGCTGCACAGGGGCGGCGTCGGGTAGGGGTTTTGGATGGGGAAGAAGGAAGAAACGTCCGGGGGGGGGGTGAGAAAAATAATTGGGTGGCAATATCGTAAATAATACTTGACTCATGTCCGGCTAGAGTCAAGAATAATAACTAAGTCATATTAAATCCTAAAAAAAATCGAGAAAAATCCCATAAAATCAAACAAACACAAAAACATAATAATGATATGCTCTAGAATTATCAACCCACCCAAACTGCCTGTAACGCGTCCTAACGCGGTAGACGACCTAAAACTAATTCTACGATTTATTATATATAAAAAATAAAAAATAAAAAACTGGCATACTCTTATATATTCTGATAACTCATTCTGTTTTACTGTGTTCATGACGTTATCATCATATAGTTGGGTACGCATGACCCTCATAGCTCATACACGCGACTAGCGTCAGCTCAGTACACGTGTTTTGAAACTGACTCGAATCGAAAATAACGGTCAAACCGACTGGTTCTAACTATAAAACCTTGACTCGAGTCTTGGGTTTTACAATCTTCCCTCCTTATAAAAATTTTGTCCTCGAAATTTTGAACCCAAGGAGATTCTACTAAACTAATACCTAGAAGTTAGATACACACTAGTTGTATCCTCTACTCTTGGATAGCCATGTAACCCCTCATTGTAACTGCGCTATCATGTTGCCAATATAAACATTCTATTTCTGAGCTATCTGTGCCTATCCTAACATAATCATCATCATTCTCTTCTGTTCTGATCCCTACTACTGCCTGTGCCTATCTGACATTACCATCATCATGCTACTCTGTTCTGATCCCTACTGCTAACTCGGCGGGAAAACCTAGGTCACCCCTAAGGGCCTACTGGGTTGGTCAAGCAGATACTCTAGAGTGTCGCAAGGTTCTAATCTGAGCTATGTATGGGAAAACTACATCGAGGGTAAGACCTACCTTCTAGCATCTACCCATGTCCTCTAATCCTCATCTATAAAAAGTAACCTACATGTAATCTCAAGAAACTCTATTCCTAAGTCCTACAACCAATCAAAAGTGTGCTATGAGTCTCCTGCTAGGTCGAGTGCATAAACTAATGAGCTGCATGGCTCACTGTCGCCAGTCTAAATCCAACTCTCAAGTGTCCCTATATTAGGAACTGGACTGCTCACTAGGTTCTAGTTGACTCGGTCCTGAGTCAAGTATCTCACTCTGTTCTATAAGAGAACAGGGATGGCTGCTATGACTCTACTACATACTATGGCTCAGGTGACTATCTATACAACTACTAACTACTGCTGAAAGGAGGCGAGAACGCCTGTACATACACAGCGTGTCTCAAGGAGTATGATAACATACTCTACATGGGACTGTGGAGCATGCATCTAGTCTGTGGCATGTGCTCTATGCTCTGGGCAATGTATACTCATCTCAATCCTCTGGATAAACTGATGGTAACATTGACATATACAAAGGGGTGGGTGGAAATCCTCAAGTGGAAGCTCTACTCGATTTGACATCTCTAGGTTATAGGGAAGGAGGCTGAGCCTCGTAGAAATATGGTCACACTGCTCAAGAACTCTCAATGGGTGCTACCTCATTCTCACATGTGGTGTTTGACGTCAGGTAAACGAGGGAATCCACTAGGTTAAGAAAAGCCTGCTACATAGGTATGTCACTCTGATTTATGGTAAGGTCTGGATATCATACAAATGGTAAGGGAGATGAAATCCCTATGTAGTGTACTGGGTGGCCAAAATATCGGTAGGTCTATGGACTTGTCTCTAAGATCACCATAATTCACTATGCCACAGGTGATCAGGCTGTGGAACAGTCAATCAATGACGAATCTAAGAAACGGCTCCTAAGTGAGCCTAGTTCAATCAGCTAACAGTAGGCACGTGCTTCTCGATACTGTACTAGTCACGCACTTCTAGACGGGCGGGGTTCAAACGACCCAAAGAACCACTGTCTGCCCTCAAGCCTACGGGGACTCATAATGAGGTTCGACTCGTGTCTCGTCTGCTCTTCAGTGCTGTGGGACCTGCCATCCCGTACTAATTTGTAGTACTAATCTTGACTTACATGACTACTATCGCTGTGGTAGACTCTCAAGCAAGGCTATCAATGAAGATGAGCATACATCGATATCACTCTGTCTAGTTAGCATGGCCTATTCTGTCCAAAGTCTCTATTTACATCGCTCTCATGCTAGGGTAGAATCCTCATCGGAAGATCAGTCTGTAACATCTACCTGCACTGTAAACCCTAATCAATACTATAAAGGTACCTCTATACTCAGGGCAAGGCTCAATCCTATGTCTCAAGGTGAGAACCTAATCATGCTGGCGAAACACAAGGGAATCACTATCCGTCTGAAAAACACTTCCTCACTAACCCTCTATCTATGCCCAATACTCTAATATAAGTTGAATTCCTATCACTGGTTGGCCCATCCCTAAATGGGTTCAACAGCGTGTGTGACTGTCTACTAACCATCTGATCTATGCTGATTGTGGCCCATGGATGTATTATCATGCAATCTGAACAATCGGATCATTATGACTGTCCCCTCTGAAGGTCATATGGTCATGTTCTCTGACTCTATCCATGCGCATCCCTATGAGACTGTCACTAATAGTGCCTGATGGGGTTATCTTGCAATATTCATCTGACCCAAAGGTGTCAGGTTAAGACACTAATTGCAAGAGAGTTTGTGAAGTCGGATCCTATGCCATCTCATCAAAATAACCTCACTTTTCCTAACTCTTCTCTGTTCTACAAATTTCCATTGTATCTATATCTTGTTCCTCAAATTCTGGTCCTACTAAGATCTAACTAATCTACTCGGTCAGCGGATGAGCAATACACGAACGGCAGTAGTGCATCTTTTGCAGTGGTTGTGTGAATTGGTCGGCGGTCGTGCAACTTGGTCGGCGGTTGTGCAACTCGGTCGGTGGTTGTGCAACTTGGTCGGCGGTTGTGCACTCGGTCGGTGGTTGTGCACTCGGTCGGCGGTTGAGCACTTGGTCGGCGGTGGTGCACTCGGTCGGCGGTTGTGCAACTCTATCGGCCACAATTCTATCTAGATACTAAAAATTTGATCATGATCATATACTTCGTAAATCCACTCTACTGTCTCTGACATATCTTGGCTGCTAACAACTAGGCTTAGGTTGTCTAGTCATGTGTGTCTGATCCGGAGGGGTTTGGATCATGGTACTGACACATATGATGGTAAACCTATACTGAACCCACTCCAATCTCTTGAAATCTGGAGTGGCTGCTTTCATCAGTGCTGACTGGCCCTCAAACAGCAATCACCGATCTGGTGCCTAATCTCTAGTAGAATCCGGTCAAATATTAAATCTCATACGCAATGGTGGTCCTGATCTTCTCCTTGTCATATCAAGACCTATGTCTGACAAAAAGAAGCAAAAACTGCTGCCCGTAGGTCATAAACTAGTAGAAGGGGGCGATGCGGTGAAGTGCCCATTGGACTATCGATCCACCTCACTACTCATCGTCATTCACCACTATCTTCTGAAAGTGGTCTATTTTATGTGCCCACTAACCTATTAGTATTTCTATACTTCAAGCTCTTTACTGCTACCCCTTTTTTTAACTCATTTCTATCATGTACACTATGTTCTATGGAAATAGAACTAATGTGGTGACATGCAAGACACGGACATCTCGTCAATATCTAATTCACTTATGCGATGGACAAAACTAGTGGGTCTCTAAGCCCATCATGACAATCCTGTCAGATTCCTGCTCACATCTGCTGATTACAGGCCCCAGTTAGGTCGGCTAACCTAAACCTAACTCATGCGGATCCAATCTCGGCGTCTTAAGATGAAGATACAACTCACAATGCATTGTTGAATGCACAAACCCTAACATGGTACTACATGAATGACATACAATTCAAACACACACCAATATAATTATGATCATACTTAATGAAAATTATAAAATAGAACGGATAGAATCTCTCCTAAAAGTGCAATTAGGGTCCACCCTGTCAAAACAGTATATACCAATATATATGCATATATCAACAATTTTAATCACACATAATCTAATGTACTGTATATTCATTATAAAACTTGGGCCACACTTCTGCTATGCACTCTGATCACCTCTCACCTCTTGTCATCATATCTTAGCTTTTCATCATGTCATAACATCGTGTTTTAACAACTAATCACGTCACATCATCATGTTTCAAGCATTTATTCACACCATATAATAATACATAACACAATATTAACACTCAATCGACTGACATGTGTGCAAGCGACAACAGTGCTCCTCCGTCCAAGGTGACTCCTCCAACTCATGGTTATTACCTACATATAGTATAAAAACACGTCAGTAACAAGTGTTACTGGTCCGAAAAATAAAATAACTATAACAAGCTAGCTATGAGAGCAAACTCTCATATAAAAGAAAACATCATATGCTCCATGTGAACACTCTGAAGGGCACTACTGAGGAGCCACTGGGCTGCAGAGCTGGTAGCATCCCGATCTATCTAGTACTGTGCCACTCACGGCACTTCCTTTTTAGTACTTCACGTAAAACTTTATCCTAAGCCCTCTCCTTACCTCCATATTTCTCCTAGCCATGAGCAAGAAGGCCGAGTACTCTCAGGTAGTTGCCTTTAGTACCCTTTGAACCACAAGTCCAGACATGCGTTGTACTAAATAGTACCCGTAAACCTCCACGTTCTCTGGGTGTGAGGAACTCAAACGCGGAGTTGTCAGGATCCCTCAGGAATGGAACCAGTCTGCTGGCACTAAACCAGAGCCCGCTTTGACTGTCATGACATCCGCTCATGGTACGTGCAGTCGGTTTCTCTATCTCTCATCTCACTGAAAACGCGAAAAACTACATATATATATATATATATGTCTGTGTATGGATTTATATAATAGGCCCGAAGGCAATTTCAGGTGGATCTTGTTTTCGTAATCATCCTCGAGGGGATCCGATAAAATGTTTGGTTAAATGGCCCGAGTTAAGTGGGATCCGATAAAATACCACTTAACCCATCCTGTAGATAATAAAATAAACGTAGAATAGAAAGAGCGTAAAACAGAGGCGAGTCCTAAACGGACCTAGTAGAAGCTCCAAGTGTGTCATCGTGCCTAGGCGGCGAGCTCCTACTCTATACCTACACATCAAAACTAAAAACTAATGCCCGCTAACTAAATGATGAATCAAACTCGTCATGATCAAACACAAAATCATCAACCGTCAAATAACCATAAATATGAAAATAACTCTAACTCATCCTATTCATGACATTTTTATTGTATTTTTCCTAAGTTACATCATACACGATTATCATGCTCAATTTACTCACTTCATTAGATCACTTAACCTCCATGCACTATCAATCACATCATAAATCAACCCTAGCATGTTGTGCTAACAATCATCATCAAGTTTAAATAATCAAATCGGAGGTAATAATACCTCATGTTGTCAGCAATCGGCGACGACTAGGGTTTCGTCGTGCGTCTCGGAGCTCAAAGTCGGCGCTCCTTGGCGTCCGACGTTCGATCGGGATCGACTAGATGAACTTCGCATAAGATCCAGCGAATTCCTACGAATCCAATTTTCCGGTAGGTTTTGACGGTTTTTCGGCACCTTTCTGGCGGTTTTCCGGTGGCAATCGCCGGCGGCGTCTACTAGCTAGATTGGGGTCATATTGGGTGCCATTGGAACCGGCTCGGTGAGCCCGACACATCCACGACATCAAAGTGGTCGGCTGAGGCGGTGGCTCGCCGGAAAATGGCTAAAACGCAGGGGCGCAGCGGCGATGGGTAGTTAGATCGTCGGCAGTGCGATCGGTGATGGAAGTGCGGCAGAAAGGTGCTGCTTTCTCGCATCGCGGTGGCCCGATGTAGCCGGGCCTGGTCGGGGTGGCACGGCGACTCCGTGGGGAGGCTAGGCAGCACTGATCTACGGCAGGGTGGTGTCCACAGCTGCAGTGGCGGCGTTGGGTGAGGGTTTTGGATGGGGAAGAAGGAAGAAATGTCGAGGGGGGGGGGGAGAAGATGAGGGGGTGAGAAAAATAACTGGGTATACTGGACTCGTGTCCGGCTCGAGTCAAGAATAATAACTAAGTCATATTAAATCCAAAAAAAATCGAGAAAAATGCCATAAAATCAAACAAACACAAAAACATAATAATGATATGCTCTAGAACTATCAACCCACCCAAACTTCCCGTAATGCGTCCTAACGCGGTAAACGGCCTAAAACTAATTCTACGA
Organism: Piper betle; assembly: GCA_033002965.1. Lineage (NCBI taxonomy): Eukaryota > Viridiplantae > Streptophyta > Magnoliopsida > Piperales > Piperaceae > Piper > Piper betle. Next base: position 45,319 of record JAURVB010002282.1, on the reverse strand, counting down.
TCTTTTATATATAAAAAATAAAATAAAAAAATGGCATATTCTCATAAATTCTGATAACTCATTCTATTCTGCTGTGTTCATGACGTTATCATCATATACTTGGGTACGCATGACCCTCATAGCTCATACACGTGACTAGCGTTAGCTCAGTATACGTGTTCTGAAACTGACTCGAATAGAAAATAACGGTCGAACCAACTGGTTGTAAATATAAAACCCTGACTCGAGTCATGGGTTTTACATTTAAGACTCATTCAGTATTTGGAGTCTGAAATTTTATCATGTTGTTTGTTCTTCTAACAGAATGGTTGATGCTCTTGCACTCGTTGGCTCAAAGTTCATCGCAACTACAATTGACTCCAAGCCTAAGATTTGGTTCTCTCGGTGAGATGCCCCGGTTGTCACCTTCATCCCCACATGTGCTCCTCATGAAGTGTTTGTTCTCGAAGATTACTCAAACTGGTATGGTCTTGTTAGTGATTTCTTGTCTGAGGGATGCTTTCCAGCTGATTGTCATAAAGCTTGCGAAGTTTGCTATATGTGCACCAGGTAAGTCCTCAATGATGGTGTTCTTTATCTCATGGGATTTGACAATGTTCTACTCCTCTGACTAACAAAAGAAGAAAGTTAACAGGCCATGCATGAAGTCCATCAAGGATCTTGTGGTTAACAACATGAGGATAGTGTGAACTCCATTTTCGAGTCGGTCATCACTGGCCAAACATGCTTAAAGACAGCAGCATCATGTATGCTAATTCGTGGCCAGCTTGTCAAATGGATGCCCCTTTGAAGCATCTTCTAATAAAAAAACCTTTAACTTATCTAAATTTTATAGATCATACAAACATCGTCAATAAAACCTTCTTCAGATTAACTCATCAAGAAAATAGAATTTGATCTTCTAAATTCAATACCAGTTCTTTAAGACCAGAGTTTCTTAACGATGAGATGCCAGAACAAAAAACTACTTGCGAATTTGGGGACCATAACCCTTTTTATCTTTATTTTCTTATAATTTTAATTTAACCCATCATAAATAAGAAATTACGAAAAATAGTATCTACATGTGTATCCATACTTATATTAATGACCCATTAAACTTAACTTTAATATATTAATTTAATTTAGGCGGCCATTAAACTTAACTTTAATATATCAATTTAATTTAGGCCTAACCTTAAATAATAACATATAATACAATTATATATGCATGTATATATGTCAAAAATTCAACAATCTCCCACTTGGGCTATATATACATAGATAATTTTATATCATGATATAACTTTATGAGCTATAAAATAACATACATTATTATTCCAAAAATAACAATCTCGTTCATTAATTAATGTTAATGTAGTATCAAGGCAATTTTTGTTACATATATAATAACTAAATCCATCCATGGTCACATACATCAATATGCATATTTTCAACTAGTCCAACTTTATGAGATCACCAAAATAGAGTGAAATATAAAGCAAATACTGCAAGTCACATAAAAACAAATGAAACAAACTCCCACTAAAGTAACATAGCATCAAATGATACAACACCCAGATAATCAACATGCTCATGAAAGACCTTAGGCGGTAAACTTTTAGTAAGTAGATTCACAACCTTGGAGTTTGTCCCAATATGCTCTATACAAACTTTACTACTCTGAACTCTTTCTTTCACAACAAGGAACTTGATCTTTATATATTTTGATTTAGTTGAGCTCCCGTTGTTATTTGAATATAATGCTGCATACTAATTATCACGAAATAATTTAAGTGGTCCTTTAATATTATCAACAATGTGCAACCCTGTGACAAAATTCCACAACCATATTCGATGATTGGATGCCTCATAACAAGCTATGAATTCAGCTGCCATGGTGGAAGAAGCTATGAGTGTCTGCTTAGCACTCCTACAAGAAATAGCTCATCTAGCAAGCAGGTAGACATAGCCAGAAGTAGATCGACAACTATCATAACATCGAGCAAAATTAGAATCAAAATACCCAACGATCTCAAATTGATATGATTAATTTCTCCCTATCACTAAAAAACAAGGGTGACTGCACTAATCAATGAGTAAACAAATGATAACAAGGAAGAAGACAATGAAAACGGTGGTTGTAGTATAGTGGTAAGTATGCCTGCTTGTCACGCGGGTGACCCGAGTTCAATCTTCGGCAATGGCGCCAAAAACTTATTCATTAAATTCAATGACGTGCAAGTATACACGGTCAAAATAAGTAATATAATAATAAATTTCCGAGTATCGTCCCACAGAGAGATAAATTTACTTATGTTAATAGTAGAAAATAGAAATAAGAACAAAACAACAACAAAAAGAGATTTTAAGTTTAAGATAAAATTTATTCTAGAGTCAAATTTCCCTTAACATGAAATTAATCTTCATCACATCTTACTCTTATCTTCTATTCCCTCAGATTGTCGATCTATGATAATTATATGACATGGTGGCTACCGCTCATTCATGTTTCTATTATTTTACCTCAATTTGTACCTCATCATAATAACTTATTAATCAACAAAATAGTACATTAAGATTTGCCTTACAATTATATACGATGTTCTGTATCTCCTGACCATAACGACAAACAAGTTCAAAAGACTCGTCATATGATAAATTATCAATGACCAATCTAATTAATTTCTCCCAAAATCTAATTAAACATCATGATCTAAAAAATATGTGATCAATCTAATCTTAGCATTAAAAACATGATAATTCAAACAATCCAATTGAATAAAAGATCAAGAGGTTGAAATGAATTCAACTAGACCATGTTAAGTTCCAATCTTCTCTAGAACAAAATAAAGGACTACTCCATAATAAATGTAACACCCCAATTCGGCCCGAAGGGATAGACCGACTCATGATATTACAATTTGGAAGCTACTCGTTCGGTTATTGCGTACATACTTTACGGAAGCGGATCTCAATCCTCTATGGAGGCTTAAGACGGACACCAGGTTTGGTTTTCATAGAATGCGTGCAGAGTTCATACTACAAAGGCAGATCTTAGACTTAAAGGATTCCTATATGAACACCCCTAGTCGTAACAGAGGTAGAACCATCCCGACGACTATGAGCGGTGACTTTAAAAATGTGATGATCACTCCCAACTATAGAAGAAGCACACCCCCACTACAGTTTTGAGGTTGCATGTTGTTGCGTGTATCATATTTTTACTACTTAGTTCAAGTGATTGGCTTAGGTCTTGTTATTAGTTACATAGAAGATGATGCAGGTATTTAAACAAGGGTCATGGTTACCTGTTCCATATACCCTACGCAGAGCAATAATTAAAGTGTCAGAGAATTACACAGCATCATCGAGTATCAGGGCATCAAACCCTAATACCCAGACTTCATGTGGGTCTTCAAGTAGTGTGAACCGTAAGCTCCTCCACCCACGTTACTCTAACACTCAAACAGCTGCAGCTCAAATATGTTTCGTGTACCTGACTTAGCTCCTCATCATGTTCCAGGACTCTGGGGCTTATATACCTTGCAGACGATGGTTAGCCTTGCCCCAAAGTATTATAACTCCACAATAAAATATAATAATATAAAGTTAAAACATGCTAGCACAACCATCATAGCATACATCTTAATCGTACAAGGTTCACATAGTTTGGGCATATGCCCATCATATAGTCATACACAAAATACATGGGTTAAAGCAAACAACATAACAAAGGGCCCCCGCCACCACCGCCACTGAGCCGTCTGATCCATGCACCTAAGCTGGCCAACGCCAGGGAACCTCACCTACATATAATAGAAAACCACGTCAGTAATCAAATGAATTTGATTACCGGTCTGAATAACTACCAGTAAAATAGCAAGCTGGCAAATGGGTATTCCATTACCCACGAAAACTTATGAAACTTCAGAATTGCCTCACACTAGGCGGTAAGCAAACATACTTAAACAAGTGCCAACTCGCATGCACGGCTCATAATTATATTCATACATACAATGCTTACGCCCTCACACCTTCCATATCACCCGCCACGGTAGTCTGAGTGGCAAAAGGAATAGTTAAGTTAGTGCCACAAATTCTGGAAATGTGTTGCATTACGCAGTACCCTCATACACCGCACTACCTCAGGGTTTGAAGAAGTACTAGTGCGATTCATACATATCTCCATACCGCTCACTCTCTTATTCGTGAAATCCATAAAAATGCGTGTACTCATATAATAGGCTTAGGAAAGAGGCTTATATCATATATTTTTGGAGCTTTAGTTCAAAAACCAACAAGGGGCTCGTCCTTGTAGTTTATTAAACATGTGTAGAAAACACGGCTAAATGGCCTGACATCGGAAGGATCCGATAAAATGCCGCCGATGTCATCCTACATCTAAAACATGGTTAAACTCGACACGCATGGAGTCAAGTCAGAGATCAAGCAAAGGAGAGTCCTACAGACCTAGATGAGTAGAGCTCCGTATTCTAGTCGGTGAGCTCACTAGCGATACCTAGCATGGAGATGGAACTGAATAAGAATCGGGTCACATTGGCATGCAAAACGAGGCAAAGCCTCCACACAAGATCAACACTTAACATCACTTAATTATCTTAATTAGGTCCTAAGTAAAGTGTTAAACCTTATTAGGTAACTTAATTAAGGTTTTGGTTTCATGTTCACTTAGTAGGTTTTATTCAATTCTACGGTTTTTAATCAAATGGGCTTACTAGACGATTTTTTGGATGGGCCTAACAATGTCCAAATGGGCTGAAATTTGAATGGGTTGTCCCTTACACTCTAAGTTTAATATTTAAATTCCACCATGGCTGGCCCATGGGCCAATCAAGGGGACCAAGGCCCATTATGCTCGGTCCTAAGGTGCTGGAACAGTGTTCCAGTGCTACACACTAATTTAGTAACTATTGGTTCATGGGCTAGAGGACTCGAAATGGGCTTGGGTCCATGGGCCTAGTTAGCTAACACACTGAGCTTCAGCTTAATAAGAGCTACGCCAAATTTACTTTGTAAATAGGTCTTAGTGGATTTTACAATTTGGGTCACTGGATGGGCAGTTTCTGGGGCTATCTAGACCCTAACAGATTTGAAATTTACAAATAAAATTGGGAACCTACCCAAATGGTCCCAAAATTGGTCAAAGTACTACTGAGACATATTTTAAGGTTTGTATCAAGTTTTACTAAAATCCAACACCTTTAACCTATTTTAAGGTAATTTACAACTAGACTGAAAAACTAGGGCTTTCAGCCCAGCATCTTCACACTAGCTTGGTAAACACCTCTTAAACTTATGCCTAGATGATTTTTAACCATTCCCAAAATTTACATATTTCAAGTAGACAATTATTTAAGTATCATATAATTTTACAAGATTTTATTAGTTTAAAATTCGTGGCTTAAAATACCACACAATCATAGATCATGCTCATTAGTCATAAACACATAGGAAATACAAGGCATACTTATGGGTTATGTTCATGATTATTTAGTGGTTATATTAGGGTTAAAATTTTACCAAGAACTCATAAAATTACCATGAAAAATATGGCATGACTGTGCAGTCAACAGATCCTACAAAGTCAGAGAGTAAAAATTGGAGAAAGGAGCGACTTATATCACTATCATAGTCCAAGTCGCCACCTTTCCTCACATTTTACCCTCATACATGCAAATTATAGGGCATGGACAGGTAACACACACAACACAAAAGTTGTAGATCTACATGTTTTGAGTGCAACAAAATAAGAATCGTGCAAATGGAACATCAGAATGGCAAGATATGATTTTTATACTGAAATAGTGCATATCAGTGACCTACATGCATTATAAAAATCATATCTATTTATTTACATGTTCAAATAAGATGAATGTGTACGTAAACTTCTCCTAACATCCTTATATATACATGATAAAAATGTTTTAAAAATAATTTCACTGGAATCATACAAGCAATACACATCAAAGAACGAGCAACAGAGGCAGCCCAAACCTGAGGCTAACGAGTGATGACCAAGGGGAGGTCTTTTGAGGCATCCAACCTCAAAGCCTTTAACCCTAGGATGCTTGGACCTGGAGGGGGATTGCTTGGAGCTCCAAGGAGGAAGAAGAAGGCCAAGGAAAGTAGAAGAAAGTGGATGGAGGTGAGGAGGTGAGGAGGAGGAAGGATAAATGGTGAAAAGGTGAGGCAAGGGGTGGATTTTATAGGAGAAGGGTGGTTGGTTTGTTGATGTCATAGGTATGGGTACCACACCTAAGAGGTATGGGTTGGCTTGGTGATGTCATAGAGGTATGGGTGCCATACCTATAGAGGTATAGGTGTCATACCTATAGAGGTATGGGTGGCATACTTATGAGGGTGGCATACCTATAGGGGTATGGGTGGCATACCTATAGGGGTATGGGTGCCATACCCATTGAGGTATGGGTGGCATACCTATAGGGTATGGGTGCCATACCTATGGGTGTCGGGGTTGGGTTAGCTAGAGAAGTATGAGTTTGGTTAGCTAAAAAAGGTATGGGTTCTCAAACCCAAAACTTAGGGTTTTACACCTAAAGTGATTGGGTCCTCCTTGGGAGCTACACTGCAGGTCCCAAAAGGGGTTAGGATGGTCCTAAAGGTTATCAAACACACGGCAATCACACAAAAGACACGTAAGGGACACAGTCCTAACATCTAACTATACACGATTAAATTGGACCAAAATTAAAAAGTTGGTTGTGCCGCATCCAAACAGGTGTTCCGAACACCGAAGGAGGCTAAGGCCAGGCAACTTACAGCACATCATATACGAACACGACAAGAAGGGCTGGACCCTACTAACTCAATTTAGGTAAAGACCAAAGTGACAATAAACCCTCGGGCGGATAACCTGGGTTTTACAATAAAAGTAAAGAACATGATGAAAAAGTAATGAACTTACATTATAAAAAGTACTAAAAATTACAACAACTAGAACTACTTAATTCGCTAAACTCCTAAGCCAAGAATTGAGATCTCCCCAAACAATTAATGACCACCCCTTTATATAGAAGATGAGATGGCCATTCAATACATGAATTGCAAGAGGTGTTCACAAATCGACGTAGTCTAATTAATTTTGGTGTATAATCAAGTTTGCAACTCCTCGCCTTGCTCAATCAAGCCTTAAGTAAGGCACCCCAAAACCATCAACATCCTTCCATTTCGAGCTTCGTGAACACCATAAACTGTGCCCATCAATGGATAGGGTCAAGTGCCATGACCTTTCAATTCCTAAGCTTAATTTGTTTAATCTTTTTCTACATTGAAACTCTAAAATTAAATATATCTAATAAAATATTAATCAACTAAAAAAATTAAGTAAACTATCACTTAATTAATAATATTTATCTCCAAGATGTATAAAATCACATTAAAAACATGGGTAAATATTGTATACTTTAAATGCTTAACAATCCCGATGTATTTGAATTCCTAATATAAAAGATGCATTTCCAAGATTTTTCATTTCAAATTTCTTTGATAAAAATCTCTTATCTTCATGCAAAAAACCTATATCATTATTGACAAGCAATATATCATCAACATATAAAACTAGAAAAATATACTTACTACCATTAAACTTATGGTATATACAATTATCAATTATATTCATCTCAAAACTGAACGAGAGAATAACTTGATGAAATTTGTTATTTCATTGACAAGAAGCCTGCTCAAGTCGTAGATGGATTTCTTTAATTTGCAAACCATATTCTTTAAATCTCTTGACACAAAGTTTTCTGGCTGCACCATATAAATTATTTCATCAATATCATCATTTAGAAACACAGTACTTACATCCATCTGATGTAACTCAAGATCAAAATATTCCACAAATGCCATAATTATTTTGAATGAGTCATTCGATGAAACTGGAGAAAAAGCCTCATTATAATTTATGCCTTCCTCTTGAGTAAAACCCTTCGTAACAAGATGAGTCTTATATCTTTTTACATCACTTTTTGAATCCCTATTGGTTTTAAATATCCATTTACAACCAATAGGTTTCATACCTTCAGGCAATGAGACAAGATACCAAACGTCATTAGCTTTTATGGACTTCATCTCTTCATTCATAGCATCAGTCCACTTTTGAGAATTAGAACTCTTCATGGCTTGATGAAAGTTGATTGGATCATCTTCCATCATTCTATTGTTATCCTCATGTTCTTGGAGAAAAATGATATAATTATCTAGAATTACATTTCTCTTTTTGCTTGTGAATCTCATCAATGACATTTGCTCTTGAGGCTGTTGAGTTTGCTCTTCACGTATAACTTGGTGATTGTGATTAGGGAGATTCTTGACATTGTCTTGTAATTCTGTTATTATTTCTTGAACAACATCAGAAATATGGTCCTGATTATTGTCAAGAATAATCATGGGAAGATAAACAAATTCTTCTTCAGAGACAAAGTCTCTAACTTCATTTCCTCTTCAAACTTAACATCCTTAAAGAATTGGGCATTTCTTGCCTCAAAGAATAACCTTGTTATGGGATCATAAATCTCATACCCTCTTGACTGTTCAGAGTACCCACCAAAATAGCTGCTAATTGTTCTTGAGTTCAGTTTCCTTTCATTTGGCCTATAAGGCCTTGCCTCAGTTAGACAACCCCAAATGCATAAGTGCTTGAGACTGGGCTTTTTCCAGTCAATAATTCATAAGGGGTTTTAACTGTTGCCTTTGTCGGTACATTATTAAGAAGATATGTTGTTGTCTTTAGTGCCTCACCCCAAAGTGAATCAAGTAAAGTAGTATGAACAATCATACTTCTTACCATGTCTTTGAATGTTCGGTTTTATCTCTCAACAACACCATTCATACTAGGAGTACCTAGCATTGTGTATTGTGGAACGATTCTGTACTCTTCTAGAAACTTGGCAAATAGTCCTAGATGTTGTACACCTGATCCATTATATCTACCATAGTATTCACCACCATGGTCAGATCTAATAGCCTGAATAGTTTTGTCAAGTTGGTTCTCAACTTCAGCCTTATATGCCTTAAACACGTTCAATGCTCGAGACTTCTCATAAATGAGATAAAGATAACCATAACAAGAATAATCGTCTATGAATGTAATAAAATATTATTGACTATTCCAAGAAGCCATAGAAAATGACCAATAAATGTCTGTAAGTATTAATTCTAAGACGCTTGAAGATCTATTGGCACCTAGTCTCCTTACATTTATTTGTTTTCCCTTAATGCACTCAGCATAGACTTGAAAATCTGATAAATTAAGAGAATTGAGAATTCCATATGACATAATTCATTCAATTCTTTGTTTTTAAATGTATCCTAAACGCATGTGTCAGAGTGAAGCAGAAAATCTCATTGGTTAATTTTCATTTCACACCATGTAAACCAGCATGTAAAGTTTCATTAAAAGATGCAATAGTATCAAGTAAATATAGATTATCATAAAAAGTCAAGGAACCAGTACCGATAATATTTGAATTTAGAAAAAAACTAAACTTATTATTTCTAAATGAACCAGAGTAACCAAATTTGTCTAACATAGAAATAGAAACTAAATTTTGTGTAAAAGACGGTACTACATATGTTTCTTTCAAATCCAAATAATATATTGTCTTCAATAATAATCTAAAAGTCCTTATTGCTTCAACTACAACTGATTTTTTATCACCCACGCAGATGAATCTTTCAACATCATTTTGCTTTCTGCAACTCAGGAAACCCTGCATTGACAAACTTATGTGAGTAGTAGCACCCGAATCTAGCCACCAAATGTGTATTAGCACTAAAGCTAAATTAACCTTAGAACAAACAAAATTAAGAAAAGGACCTTTCTTTGCACCCCAAGCATGATATTGAGTGGATTTCTTTTTCATATGTCCAGATTAACTACAAAAGGAACAACAAGAAGCTTGATTTTCTTTCTTTTGCTATTGCTTGTGAGAACCATTACTAGCTTCCTTAGCCTTCTTTCTTTTCTTATTTTTATCTTGATAGGTACTAGCCAAGTGAGGACTTTCAGTCCGTTCTTGCTTCAACCTTTCTTCTTCTTGGACACAATAAGAAATGAGTTTATTAAGAGTCCATTTGTTCCTTTGATAGTTGTAACTAACCTTAAATTGACTAAATTTTGCCCCAAGAGAAATTAAAGCTAAATGCACGTCCAAATCCCTAGATAGCTCTAACATTAGTGCTTTTAGTTTCGAAGTAATATTTGACATCTCTTAGATATACTCTCATATGCTTGTTTTGCCTTTAAACTTCATTGAAATCAAGATATACAAAATGCTTTTCGATTTCTTTAAGAAACTTAGTGGCTGTAGTAATCTTCTCAGACACATCGCCCCTGAAGGTCTCTGGAATTCTACGCTGCATGATTATAAGACTAATGCATTTTGAACGTTCCCACTTGTCAATGTCATATTTTTCCTCAATAGAACTTTTGTCCGTAAGAGAAACAGGTTGTTCAGTCCTTAACGTAAGGTTAAGAACCACGCAGTCGAGAACAATCATTACGCTCACTTTTTAATCCTTAAAATTAACTTTAAGCATTGGAATTAAATTTATGTTGGTAGAAATCAAAGAAGCGGACTGATTAATTGAAAATATAACAAAATGACATGCACATAATAAGATTATTAATTCAAAAAATAGTTAATCCCATCAAAAGATACCTAGCACAACATTAATATTTAGTTTTTCGACAGAAATATTAATTTGTAAGTGATATTCTTAGTGTTGTAATCAAATATGAAAAATAAATCATGTCAAAAAATAAATCTATCTTTGGACTAATTTATTATTCTCATGGAATCTTAATAATTATCTTATATTTATTACTACAAGTCAGTATATAAGTCTGTCAAATATTAACCTTCCTTTAGGGCGATTAATATTCATATGAATCATGTACCCACAACTCTCTTAATATCTAAAATAAATTAATTATAACTAAAGTATAATTTGAATTTAATAATACCAAATATAAATAACATAAAACTTAAAAATGTTATAAAAGTATCTTTATTTGGAAATTTCTGAAATTATAACCTTTTTTCTTTGTAGCTTTATTTTTTTCATTTTATATTTTATTAAAAGAGGACCTTGATTTGATAATAAATATCTCATATACAAATTTCTTGTATTTTCCTTTCCCGCATTTGTAAAAATGACAATAACTAGTGTTAAATTTGAAAAACTTCCCATGGGTTGAAGACTATATCAATTTATTCCCTCTTACAAACTAGTATTATTTTGGGATCCTAAATCATTAAATCTAGATGTGATATGGAACTACATAGTTCCAATAAGATTTAATTTTGGGATCTATTTTTTCTGAATCTTCATCCAAAATAAAATGCAAATCAAATTAGTGTTCAATGATCTAATATGAAGATGCTCTGATGCTACTTGTTAAAAAAACATTAACTCAACCAAATTATATAGATGATAAAAACATCATCAATAAAACTTTCTTGAGATTAAATCATCATGAAAATAGAATTTAATAGCGAAAACGTATCTGAATCCATAAAGCAAAACAATTCTTAACTCTATAAGTTTTGATCTTCTAAATTCAGTACTAGTTCTTCAAGACCTGAGTTTCTAAACAATGGGATGCCAAAATGAAAAACTACTTGCAAATTTGGAGACCATAATCCTTTTTATCTTTATTTTTCATAATTTCAATTTAACCCGTCATAAATGAGAAATTACGAAAAATGGTATCTACACATGTGTATCTATACTTATATTACCCACTAAACTTAACCTTAATAGATTCATTTAATTTAGGCATATCCTTACATAATAGCATATAATACAATTATGTACACACACACACACACGTCTAAAATCTAATAGCTTCTACCAGAACCGTTACACCCAGCTTCGGGGGTTGACTTCATTGACACAAGTTCAACCTTATGGCTGGCAAATATTTCATCAAGTGGGATGAAGTTACTCCATTGTGTCATTAGTGCAACGAATGTATGGTTCAATTCATCAAGAAGCACATCCTTTGCCGCTTTGGAATCACTCAGAAGCTTATCATCCTAAGATGGCAATTTGTCAAGTTGATGGAAAAATATGGGATACAAGTTGAATCCTTGAACAAAACAATTGAAGGAGTTATTGGATGCTTTATAATTGTATCAAACTTCCACTATGTTTAGTACTGGGTCACTCCATTCACCATTATTTATAGGGGTGGGCATCGGTCGGACAGACATCAGATGAATTATTGTCCGTGTCTGTCTGAAATTTTATCGGACAAAACTTATCCGACTAACTTCAGACGTCAAATTATCGGTTGGGCTTGAACAATGTCTGCAGATAGTCCGAAATTACCTTATTTTCCAAAAAAAATCCTCTGCGCCACTGTTACCTCTACCGCGCTTGCCCTTCGCGGCCGCGCTCTGCGTTGCTTGCAAAATCCCTCCGGTGGAACCGTTGGAATCGGCTCGACAAGTCTGACACATCTATGACATCGATGTGCTCGGTGGAGGTGGTGGATCGCCGAAAAATGGCTAAACAGAGGCGATCAGTGGTGGGTGACTAGATCCGGCCAGCCAGGGCAGTGATGGGCTCCGCTCTTGTCGGGGAAGGCCTTGGGAGGGTCGGCAATGTCAAAGCGGTGACTGGATGGCCGCGACAATGGTCGCCGGCAGCGGAATCGACGATGCGAGCACGTCGCTAGGCGCGGCGTCGTGGAGGCCGGGCTATGGCTGAGGCGCTCGGGGCATCACGGCAGTGCCGCGGCAGGGCCTGATGGCAAGGATTGGTGGCAGAGCGACGTTGGCAGTGGCGGCGGCAACGACGAAAAGGGGGCGATGCGGCAAGGGTTTGGACGGGGAAGAGAAAAGGGTTGGGGGGTTTGATCGATGACAATATTGTAAATAAGACTTGACTTGACTCAACTTGACTCCACTCCATCCCGAGTCAATAATAATAACTAACTCGAAAAAATCCTTAAAAAATCTATAAAATAGGAAAAAAGATTCATAAAATAAAACAAAGACTACAATATCATAACGACATGCTTTATAACTAACAACCTACCCAAATTCCCTATAACGCGTTCTAACGCGGTAAATGACCAAAAATTAATTTTACAATCCACAATATATAAAAATAAAAAAATAACTGGCATACTTTTATATAATCTAATAACTCTTTTTTTCTTTTGTGTTCATAACATTATCATCATATACTTGGGTACACATGACCCTCATGACTCGTACACACAACCGGCATCAACTCTGTACGTATGTTTTAAAACATACTCGACTCGAACTGACGTCTGAACCAATCGGTTCATAAGTATAAAATCCTGACTCAGATTGCGGTTTTTACATTATGTTTATAATGTGATATATTTTTTCGAAGATGGATCATACAAGTTCATTATTTAATGTAAATGAACAAAGTGGATGTGAAAAAATAGCAAAAATTCGATTGCTAAAGAAGGAGAATCCATGGACAATACATTATCAAAAAAGTGAAAAATAGTACATGGTGTATGCGCCTATTTTGATAGATAATATTAGAAGAATGAAACTTTCTTATTTGTCATTATTGTGAAAAGAAGTTTGAGGGAACTGAAAGTTATGAAACTACTCATTTATAGAAGCATATAAAAATGAAATACCCTAATTTTAAAATAAAGAGGATATAAAACATGAGTAATTAATTTTTTGTATTTTTTTCATATAGGTGAGTTAGATGAAGAATCAATTATTAGAATATTTTATCTTTAAAGTATATGTAATATTGGACTATATTTTGATGCCAATGATTATTTTAAAGTTTTTATACATTGATTATCTTTTGTTTGACTTTAAAAATTGAGAGCATGTTAACTAAATTGTAAGTGGTTTGATATGATTATTAATGTGAATGTATAGTTCTAAATTCCTAAATATAAGAGTGACTTTTATCCTTTTTATATGTATGTCATTTTTAGATATTTAAGATATTAAATATCAATTTTATGTATAAACTTAATTAATTTTATTGTATATTTATATTTTAAAATTTTCATAAACTATAATATTAGTCTTATAATTGTTGAAGACATTATATTATTGATAATATAAAATATCACACAATCGGTTTGTCGTTCGGTCGGACAAAAAATGTCCATTTTAGTTTGTTTTAATTTGGTAAAATTCGGTCGGACATACTTCGGATGTCGGACGGACAAACAAATTTAGACGTCCGCGCCCACCCCTAATTTGTTTACGGTGCTAAGACCATTTTGTCTACTGAAATTCAGCCCCCTGTTGCCCGCCTTGCCATCACCAACATCGTCGCTCATGACTCTGTCGAATATGTTCATCACCGCATAGCTGCATTGGAATGTTTGGAAGAGCATAGGAGAGACATCAACTTGAAGCTGCATTGTCACCGTGAGTGACCGCGTGGCTCGTCAGAACAAAAAATGCAAATTCCTGTAAGAGTTCTCTCTAGTAATGCTAGTCTTATCTTATGCAATACCAGAGAATTACAGGTTGGTTTACCAGTGCCAAAATTTGCCCCATGGTGGAAGTAACTTACATAATTAAGGAAGATGTGGGGAAAGGTTGTCATGAGTTAGCCATTGAGGACTGATGAAATTTTTTCGGTCAATGCAATGTTTTCGAAGTTGTGGCGTGACCCTGTCCTGTTTCGACAATTGCGACCAGGAACCACATTGGTACATTACAAAAGAAAAATGTTCATTATCTTCTATAACTGGACTTATCATATGGGGTTTGGTGCATGGCGTCATTTTGGACACGCCGAACTTGGTGCATACTGGCATGGCTGCTTATTATTGTGGATTTCATCATGGTTGTACCTGCTGGCTACCGTTTCAGGCCAAAGTGCAGATCCACAGTCTCGCTCTTGCATGCATGGGGGCGTGCTACAACGACCTCCTCGTCTCATCGGAGTTCCATGCTTGTTCGTCGTCGGGGGTCAGACATGGACACCGGACAAATCACTGGGTAGTCCGCAAATATTTTCCTGCCACACCGCTTTGGAATCGTCATGTAGACATGTCCGTACTTCCTTGGGCTCGATTGTCATATAACCATACTCCTTTCGCACTCGAAGCCGATGACCGCCACCAGCCAGACAGCACCATCATCACCGGAGGGGAAATACCATCTGTGGTCCACCTGCACGTTGACAGGAAAGCCATTGATTTGCCTTGTCGCCACTTGCCCCGTCGCTGGCGAGAACTTCCCGCCGAGCAGCTCCTTAGTTGGCTACCTGCTTTGCTAGATGCAGCTTCAGATAGCCAGTGTATTCCCCATACTGCAGCTGCCATAATTGCAAGTTTTCAGCCGACCGGTGCCGCCGCCGGCAACCCTCGTTGGCTTCCTCCTCTTTATGTCCTTGTCGGAGCCGATCGATGCCGAAGACTGCTGTCACCTGGAATCAATCACCATCCTTCACAGGCTTCACTCAAAGCATTTATATTTTGAGCCTAATTTCCAAAAGATAACTTTACTCGTACATCTCACACAGCCTGAGTTTTTAATTAGCGCGCACGAGACGTGGGGGTTAATGTATGTGAATTGCAACCATTTTATTTTATATGTGAATGCACCCTACTTATTTTAAGCACGGCTTTGGTTATACTTTAATGTAATAAAGCTCGTGTAGTAGCTTTATGTTTCAAGGCCCATCTTGATAAGAGCTCCAAGCACAGTTGGTTCGAGCCCTCTTTATCAAGATAAGAATTGTTTAAATATTTATAGAGACAAACATGGTCCAATCAAGTGAGATATTTGGAGAGGAAAATGTAAAAATCTCTACAACTTTTATCTAGAAAAGGTATATAAATAAGATGGAAAATATTGAAGAAGGGGGTATTCTGGAGAACTTTGGTGAGAATTTCTCTGGAAGATTGAAGAATTCCAAGCCCGGAGATTTGAAGGCTTGAAGACTACAAGGCTATGAGGCATCCACAGATTGACTCCATCATTGTGGTTTCTTCTATAATTTTATGCATGAACTTGTGTAAGAGATCCAAGTCCTACAACTTGAAAAGGGACGATTTTTGTAGGTGTTTACAATTAGTGCATTGTAGGTAGTTTTATCTCCACCTAATAACCTTGTGTTTTAATGTTGTTGGCTCATTTAATTATCTCTAGATAATTGCGTTTTGGAGAACCCACTACCTCCGCAAAATTCTATCACCACCTATATAGTTCGACATTTCTTCACCAAAAAATGTGTGCAAATGTGCACAAACAATATTATCAATAAATTTCAAATATATATCCCACATTGTGGGGTTGTTGGCTAATCTCTCTCTCTCTCTCTCTCTCTCTCTCCCATATATATATATATATGTGTGTGTGTGTGTGTGTGGGGCAAAGGATAACCTGAACCTTGTCTCGAGTATCTTTATTAAGACTATTTTAATTAGGGTCGTTCGATTGAAAGGATGGTCGAGATCAAATCTTTTTTTCTAAAAAAGAACATAAGAAAATCTTACCCTAGTGGCCAATCTAGCTGCCATGGGCCGGATTAAAACATGTGCAACCGTTTCGGCGATCTAGCTTGGGTGTAGCTAGATCCGACCACACCTGGCTAGATTTCACCACCTGGGGGTGGAAGAGCCGTTGAAAAGTTTTAATTTAACCACTCGCAATTGATCTAGCCTCTTGTAGTCGGATCTGGCCATGGGCAACCAAATGTAGGTGTTGGTGTTCGGATCGGCTAGAGTTCTAGCCCTGGCAGTAATGGAAGGGGCGAGGGATTTCAAAATCAACCTTTTTGTTCATTATCTCGGACAAGCAATCCCTTAAAGAGCATTCAGCAATATGCATGCTCATCCTTTTTTCACATATGGTTTTTTTATGCCACTTGTACTTTAAGGATAAACTTAGAACATGTAAAACTTAAAACATGAAGATACTCCACTACCCCGCATCTACTTTAATGAATGATGATTGTTAATTTTATGAGCATGTTAAGTGTTTGATTATTTAGTTGACACAAAGTACTTGTATTCGACAAGTTCACTGTGGTGGATTTTGTTAGTTATTTTATTCAAACTTATTCATTTGTATGGTTTGATCTTATGCGCTAATACTTGTGAATGATTTTTAATTGAAATTACTATTGTTCATAATTTCACTTTGCTTGTTTGATCAAAATTTTCATTTATAACTTATTTATTTTGTCACAATCAATTGGTAGTCCTAGGGTGCAAAGGCATACAAATTTGTGTAACTAAGTGTTGTTTTCTTATTAGTCAATAACTGCACTGGCCAACCACGACCCTATAGTACTTGTACACCAATGTTGCACAAAGGTGGGAGAAGGTAGAAAGCCTCATCGAAGTTGAAAAAAGGTGAAGCTTGGACAAGAACAGCCCCCAAAGTTGCAAGCATTAGTGTGGATCTATACTTCCATAGTATGTTCATAATCCTACAACATACTTCGACTCTATCTGATCCCTACATCTTCTAATCTATATAGTTGTCAATACCAGCATAAGTTAAGGAGGATGTATTTTTTGAGCCTTGTAGTCTAAGGAGTGACTCTTCACATCCTTACTAGAGTGGCTTCTATGGTGTCTATCTCTTTCGCCAACCGATCTCAGCCTCTAAGGTGGCTAATTTCCCTAGCACAAAGGTTCTGTCTCTATGGATGCTATAGTGTTCCCATCATGACTCTATTTGACTCGAATATAACTTATAAGTTTCTAAGGTAATAGGGTGTAAGAGGCGAACTTGTCATGTGGTGACTCTAAGATCTACTAGAGCAACTAGTAATCTCACAAGAACTCACCTCAAGGCACATTTGCGAAGGGATTTAGAAATACTATTAGTTCATGCTAGAGGAACCATATGAGGTTGGTTTACTTAACTAACAGCTTGTGCCTCATTAGATGGCTTCGCACTTTCACTATTTCCTATGTACACTTCTAACTTTGTAGGGATGCTCTAATGGTTTGCTCGCTTACTTTGTCTTGGTTTAATAAAAGTAGTTGTGTTTTCTGGCAAAGAATATTGCCAACGACGACATAGATGACATTGTAAGAACAACAAAATTATAACAATGGTGCATTTGCCTGACAGGTGACATGACTCACTCCCTAAGAGCACTACTTCAAACCACCACCTAAGTTTCTTATTGCGAACCTAATGAAAAAAATCCAGTCTATGGAGGCACACATACATCTAATATATCTAACGATGAAAAGGGTGCAAGAAATACCTGTAAAAGTGGTAAAGTCCACACCGTCGTATCTGTGGAATGAAGTGGTTGAGTTTGCAATAATGACGTCATGCCATGACATAGAGTCCTCATTGGCCACAGTGGAAGCAAGCTTTTGTGCCCCTTCCAGCATATGCCCACATGACGCTCCTAGCAAGTAGGGCATGCGGGTGTCCATGAGATCTCGTGGTCTAATGTGCTTAGTAGGGCATGTGACTGAACAATACCCTAACTCTCTATAGTTATAGAAGGCACAAGTAATCCCCTTGCAAAACATTCCCTATGTCTCCTCTAAAAGCAGGACACGTGGGGTGCTCTACGAAGACAAAATCCTAAGATCCTTGGGTTTGTTGGGGAATACTGGCTTCATATTCTATCTACCCATATTGGCTTATTCCTTATTATAGCCATCTGACTATCACGTTGCTTTCAAATTGCTACCTATACCTCTAAATAGTTCTCACTCAGGTTCTGATGCTCTTAGCCAAACTTCTGACTATCCATGCTCAAAGGTTGTGAGCTTCATGAACTCATTCTCGTACCTCAAATCCTATACTATAGGTTTACCTGGTGTGTACCTACACTCTAAGTTCTAGGCAATACCATACCTTTCATATCATCTCTTTTATGTTTAAGCACTTTGTGACCAAACTACTTCTATTGTTCTATGATAAGGGGTAATCATAAAGATGATCTATAAGAAATTGGTCCAGTACTAACCTCTAGTTGTTAATACATCTTGAGAATTTCCTCACACACTACTTTACATCACCTTCAAATTCCAATAGGGTGCGCTCGTCATATAGTCTACCTCACATTTTTCTACCGGCTTATCATCTCAGCCGTATTGGTGGATGGGCTTGCGTACATAAATTCAAGATTCTATACCGGGTTTGTGCTTACTATTTAATCTTTTCCCGAACAAGGTAACTCTATTACTTTCGTGTATTGCCATACGGATATAACGAGTTGCTTCTAGTTACACTTTAATGTAAAACTAAGAACATTTTTCTAGCCTTTTTGATAATTTGATTTATTCTAGTAGCAACTGATGTGATTCATGGATTCCCTCTTGTTGCCATTAATGTATGGTTCGTAGAATCTGGTGTTGTCACATGTATTTTTTTACTTGGGTTTGTGCAAAACAAAAATCAGATGTTTGTACTCTCAATTAGCTTTATTTTTCTTTCAAAATGTGTGCTTATATTGTACTCACATTTAGTTTATTTTATTTTTTTCAGAATGTCATAGTCAATTACTTAGTTGAAGTAACTAAGGAGTTCACAGGTCTTAGTAGCTAAAAACAGTTTGCTCTTCGCTTTGTGGACTATCTATATTTCTTCATTGTGTCTGACAGCTTGTTCATTTCTCATAGAAATATCCCACAAGTGAATTTTTGCAGCTATGCAGGGATTTCAATTTACTCAAGAAAATAATAAATAAATAAATGATGATGAACATTGGGAAATGATGTAACAATGGGGAGCAAAGAAATGGTGTTACATTGATGGGTTTGCTGGTATTCAATGTGCCATGGACATATAAAAAATTAGTGTTGGACATAATATTTCGTCCTTGCCTTTTCTTATGAGAAATATTCATGTTCCTTGAAACCATGGTTTTTAATCGCTAATACCATGGCTTTATACAGTCTTGGGATAAAATTAGTAATGTCTTTTATTAAAGTACTATCAAAATTACTGATATTTATCTATAAATTACATATTTATTGTGTCATTACTACTTTACAACCGCTTTTCTCAAAGGATATTCTCTTCGACTTTTATTTGTTTTCTAGTTGTAATGTTTGGGGTCGTTGGTTTTCCGGATTCTGTTTTTAGTTATAGAAAATCTCTATGGTGAAACGTTTTTGGATTTGTTTTTTGTGTGTGGGTGAAATAGTTTTGAACTTTGACAGAAGAATCGCTGCACACTCTGAAGAACAGTTTGTAGTTTTCTCCTTTTGCTAATACCCTGTTTGCTAGCATATTTAATGTTTATGTGTATTCTCAATTAACCTTGATAACAGCCAAATTTTTGTAACAATTTTTTAGTGTGTTAGTCATGAAAATTTTGTTTTGAGATGGACAAAATTTGGTCAAAAAGGAAAGTATAGTTGAATGTTTGATATCTAAATTACGAGTAGATTTCACTCTATGAAATAGAAAGTCAAGTCTGAATTTTGAATTTTTAAACTACAATTGTGTCTCATCACTTTTCTAACCTATTGCTTTTGAATCTCATTGCATCACATAGCCCCACCTACTCAGCCCTCTTACCTTTTCTCTTCCTACTCAGTCGGGGCGAACCATAAATAGTGGTGGTTCTGGAAAAAGAGGAACGATGTCAAGAACTAATTTCCTACCTACCTCCGCATGTGTTATGTTCATAGTCTTATTTTTTTTATAAGGCAAAGATTATATACGTTTATTTATTTATGGGAACGATGTCAAGAACTAACCTTACAAAGGCAACGTCAAAAAGACCAGTATACAATTAGAAAGAGAAAAAATTACCATACATATATAACATAAGATTAAAAAAAACATCTACAAACCCTCAGATTTTATTAGAATAAATTTAGCATGATGCCAATGCAGATGTATGAATTAAATCTATTATACAACTTCAGATGAAAGGGGGTTAGGAAAATGGAGAAATTGCTATACAATAATAATCCTGCAAATAACACCATAGACGGCAAGAAATTAAGGCTTTACTTGATTGATGTAGTTGGTTGTTTACTAATTACAACTTGTGTGAAATATGCTTTTTGCCACTGAATTTTTGTTACTAAAATACGGTAATAAAAAATCTTCCTATTTACCCATCAATCATACTTGAAGCCAGATTAGTTATTTTAGTTACTAAAATAAGATATACTTGAAGCCTATTTTTAGCACTAAATCATTTTAGTTATTTTAGTTACTGAATCATAGCGGGATTTAGTGGCACCCAGTGGTGGCCACTGTTTGATCATTTCATCTGCCAGATTAGTTATTTTAGTTACTTTCATTTGTCATCACTAAAAAAATGAAGATTGTTAAGCCTATGACTTGGTGCTCATGAAAATATCTTATTTTGATGATGAAACTCAATTTATGAGTTCGACTAAGTGATGTTGATAATGAAGCTTGAAAATAAGTTGTGAGCATGTATGGACATCAACTTATGAGTTCAGCAAGAGTTGTGGACAACTTATGTAAGGATTAGGACAAAGATATACTTGTGGAAAACACTTTGAACATAAAAGACTAGTTTACCTAAAAGTGGCTCAACCATTCAAACAATTCATTGATGGACATGGGTGTGGACCTTATGACATCAACAAAGGCTTCAAAGACTCAACCACAACATGGGAGACTTCCTTGAGAAATATGGTTTATTCATTGTGGAGTTTTAATTTTAATGGAAGATTTAATTATTAAGTACTTAGACTAGGACTTCGGATGTAGACATGTTATGGTGAAAAAAATGTGGACACGAGGTCTTTGGTTATTGGATTTGGATTTGGACATGGACTCTATAACAACCCATTTTTGGTCTGACGATGGACCGAATTGCAATGTCGTAAATTGGAAAGCTATTCATTTGATTACTCTAATACAAATCTTATGGAAGTAGATCTCAACCTTCAAGGAGGTGTAAGATGATCACCTTACTGGTTTTCATATAATACATAGTGAATTATATCATCATAGGAAGACTCTTACACTTAACACTCTTAACATGAGCACCCTAAGTTAAGGGAGAGGCAACACCTCCCCGACAACTAAAAGGGTGACTTTTCATAATACAAATAAATACTCTGAGCTACACGAAGGCAAAAGCTGTAATGCAACTAGGAGGTTGAGCTTTGATAATGTAGATGCATGATTTCCTATATTTAATTTTAATCTTTGATGTAGGAAACTTATACGTAGATGAGGATGCATAAATTTTATATGGGTGACGCAGAGGTTGTGGTTATTTGTTCCACTTACCTGCAACCAGGAACTTAAAGCATAGAGACAATCTTCAAGTGTTAGGGCATCATACCCTAACACCCAGTCTTTACATGTATCTTCACAAGATATGAACCATAAGCTCCTCCATCCACATTCCTTTGATACACACACAGCTGCAACCAACTATGTTTAAGTATACCTTAAGTGCTTCAACATCAGTTTCAAAACTCTGGGGCTTAAGCAAACTTTGCAGACGGGTATTAGTTATTAACCCAATGTTAACTGCATGCACAAAAAGTTAGTTAAGTAAAATGACATCGAATAGCACTCAACACATATCATGCCAAGAAAGGTCTCAATCAACACTTGATCATATTGCACATCATTGCCTTGAAACCCTCTTAGGGGATTATATTACACTTAGATCACAATCCTCAAATTACATAGTCACAACAACTCATAAGCAAAATTAATACAACAACCGATACGCACGCTTTGTGTCACTAAATCCTTTCATAATTGCTGGCCACCACTAACTCATATATATAAAGAGAAATACAATAGTAATCAAACAAATTGATTAATAGTCTGAAAGTAACTAATGATAATAACAAATTTGGCAACCCTTTACCCACAAAGGAAATCTCAAACATCAAGCATAGGCTAAAGTAACTCAATGGTGCTTATGTGTTATAACCATACACATGGAGTGAAATCTAGTCGACAGAAATATGCATGCATCATACCTCACTACTTGGAGGATCATAGAGAGAAGAACACATAGGAAAATCCGTCACATACAAATATATATAGGGCATGGGTAAGTTTGAAAACCGTGATGGGAAATCAACATTGGAGTTTTATTAAATTGCATATAAAAGTCGTCTAAATAGCACGAAGCTATTGGGATCCAATCAAACTCCACTAACTCTGTCCCATGATTGTCAAACAAAACTACGATAAAGCCAAATAGAGAGTCAAACAAGAGGAGTCCTAGAGACCTATATGGTCAAGCTCATCGTCCTAACTCAGTGAGCCACTCCTCGTACCGTAAAAAGTGAAAAGGAAACATCAATTACTCACCCACAAATGCTAAACAAGGTAAAACATCCACATAAGCACAACACACATAGGACAATTTTTCAGATGGGCCAAACGATATCCAAATGGCCAGAGATTTGGATTAGTGGGCCCTAACCACTACATTCCTATCCATGCCACCAAACCCGATTATCTAACTGCCTAAATGATTTTTAACTAAGCCCAAAATTTACATGTTTCCAGTATACACTTAGTAAGTCCAACCATAACTTTTACATATTTTATTAACAATTTTTATAGTCTCACCATGGAACACAATCTCAAAGCATGGCATAATAGTTCAATAGATTAGCAAACACACAATGGATTTACAGTTTTGTTCATGTCCTTATTGAGATTATTTTAGCATGGTATTTTAAAATGAGGTAGATAACATCCTGATCAATAATCATGAAAAATGTGTAATTGAAATGCATCCTAAAACATAGTGTAAAAATTAGTGAAAGGGGTTGTTAGGTAACTGGGACCATGAAGGCTGCCATCTTTTCTAAGTTTGGCACCTTTTCATAATCATGCATGCATAATCAAACAAAGCATTCTGAACAAAACCTGTAGATCCATTTCTTATAAAGCTAAGAAGACATGAATCATGCAAATCTGAGATCTACAAGACAAGATATAAATTTTACACCAAAACAGTGCATATGCAAGCATTTTGATCTTACAAAACTCATAACTATTTTCACACATATGTAAATGACGTGATTATGAAAGAAAACTACTCCTAGCAAATAATTCTACATGATAAAAATATAAGAAAAATATAAACATAGTCATTCAAGCATTCAAGAGATGCAAAACACACAAAAGGGAGGAAAGGTGACCTTTACTTCTTATAAGTCCAAGGGGAGGTCTCTTGGGGCCTCCTACCCAAAGACCTACGATCCTAGGAGGTTGATTGGACTTGGAGAGGGCTCATAGGAGCCATGGAGGGCTAGGGAAGAAGTGGAGAAGAGTTGAGGAGAGGGAAGGTCAAGAAGAGTTAGCAAAGGTGTTAAAAGTGGAGGAGATATTTATAGAAAATAGAAATAATTCCTATGCAAGGGTGTTGGCCTAGCGCAAGGACGCTGGCCTTAGCTAAGCCAGACCATGGAAAGCCAGATAACCTGGGCAATTTAGCTATTAGTTCAAAATTATTTTGTTTTCATAGGGTAGAGCAACTTGGTAGCTTGCAAGCCTCACAACCTGCTGAACCTATTAATAGGCAAGAGCCGAGTCAACTTTTTAGGCACAAGGGCACCGGCAGAGTGCCTTTGTGCTAGAGCCTGGAGTAAAGGTGCTGTGAGGGTGCCTTTGTTTTGAGCATACTTAATGTGCACTTAGGGTTCACACCAGTAGAGCTGCTTGATGACAATGAGAACTATACCGTAGGTCTAGTCGAGGCTTGGATCAATCAAAGGGTTTTCAAACACGCGACAAGAAATCTAGACTCACGATGGACTTGGTCTTATACCAAATTAGACTTGACTCAAATAAAACAAAAAATAAGAACTGAGACAACATAGTGTCTAGCTAGGTGGTATTAACACCTAGCGAGACTAAGGTCAAGGCTCACACATACATACTGTGGCAAGCGCATGCAAACCCAACAAAAAATGGTCGGGCAAGCTACTCAATTCGGATCATGACCGAACGAAAGCTAAAATTGCATGGCAAAAAGCCTCAATTTTACAAACTTTCCCACTTAAGAAAATTTCGTCCCCTAAATTTTCCTAAGGGGGTAAACATACTACTACTACAAATCATGAACGTACCACACAAATAGTCACACACACACACACTCACAGTGTAAGGAGTTGACATAATATCTTGATGTGAGTGCATTGTAATGGAGCACACTACTGTTGAGATGTTTCACTTTCAACACAAATGGTACCAACCATACTTCTCATGAAATATAACATCGACGAGGTGCTGTCAACTATACCACTATTGGCACATACCTATCGAAGGTGAGTATGGCATTGTCAAAGTCATATATCACACACATGTTTACATACGTAACTAGAGTATATAATCATACTTCCCTTCTCTATAGATGGATGGATGTAGTCATATGTGTTCTCATGAGCAAAGTGATCTAATAGAACACACCATGTTTATCTCAAAACATGAAGTGGTCTAGAGGTCTAACTGGCTTCATGTAGTAACTGATCATGCAAAAAATATACCTTACAACTAGGGTATCACGATTGGCCTCGTAAACTTGAGTATGGTAAAGGTATGATCTGTAAGATGTACTAAAGAGTATGGCCACGATTGTCGCTTACAGTGGATCTGGTCATCATCACCAAAAACTGCAACCCAAGCATCCCAATGGACGGCTCCAAGAGCTCTAGATTAATTAGTAAATAGTAGACAAGTATTTCTTCATTAAGTACCAGTTATATAAATTCTAGTCGATGGGGAACACTCATCCCAAAGAACTATTATCTCACCTTGGGTCAACGGGAATCCATAGCAAGGTCGGATAAGATTCTCATCCATTCGTTTGTGTCTTGTAGTCAGTCGTCCGATACAAATTTATAGTACCTTATCTCGACTCACTTAGCTACTACCACTATAGTAAACTCACAAAGAGGGCTGTAAAATGTTCATATGTCGGCTACCTACAATATAAAGGTGTACACCATGTAACTAGATAACATTGCACACCCTATTTCTAATGTCGGGGTGCCTGCTTGGTTGCCAATGTAAGTAATTTGGATCTTTGATCTTGGTCTGGCCGCTTTTATCGTTGCCAATCCGTATAAGTAGATACTAAACTCTGTCCTACTCATCTATCGTACTTTGAAGCTGACAATCATACTGATCTCATTATCATACACTTTGTCCTCTGGTTATTCAATCCTCATTCCTTATCCTCACATATTGTCTACTTATCCTCTTATTTTCTCGTATAACTCTGCTATGCAGTCGTGTAGCCAACTATCCTATTGCTAGTTTACTATAGTATACCTTCTCGGACGGCGGTCATGCTACTCGAATAGCAGTTGGGCTAGTTGGACAGTGCTTGAGCCACACAAATGGCGATCGACAATTCAAATGGTGGTCGAACTATTCGGTCACCGGTCAAGTGACACAGACAGCGGTTGAGCTGTTTGATTGGCAGGCAAGTTGCTTGGTCGACAATTGACCTACTCGGTTGGCAATTGAGTTACTTTGTGTACTTACAAGCTACTTTAAGGTAACCAAATGTTATACATGCACATATGTTATTGGTCCATCCTAGCTCATTCCTTACTATAGCCGTTTGACGACCGTATTAGTCTCATACTGTAAAACCCTGAAAAAATAATTAGCTTATTTTATTTAGGGTTTTGTAAATCTTATAACGAATCTTAAAAATTATTTAATTAAATTAATTCTTAAAAAATTTAATATTATAAATTATCGATTTTGACCTTTAGCATATCGGTACAATGGTATTTATAATATTTTTAGGATTTAACATCCATTCGTATTAACTTAATAATTACTCTTTGACTTTACGTTATCACACAAATGACTTTATGAATTCCACACGTATTTATAAAATTTAATGTAGTGACTTCTTGAATTCAATGCATATTCTTCTATATATAGAAAAGTTCTGTTGTTAAATTAAACATCCTATGGATAACTTGTGTGCACATTTGAATTTAGAGAAATTACATCCATATTAAGATCCTGTGTTATAGTTGTGGGTTCCACATCACAATTTCAAGTTTATATAATTACTTGAAATGTTATATATTTCAATTTGGGAGTCTTGGTCGGCCTGAGTCAATATTCGATCTCTATCTGCCGAGCGCAACCGGGGTCAAAAAATTCTCTCAGTCCGACACAGGGCAGCAACCTTAAAAAAATTACTATGTCTGGGTCTTGGTCAACTTGAGTTCATATTCAACCACCATGTGCCGAGCGCAATCGGGGTACCCCTTGAAAGATTAAGTACCTGTCCCATGCCGAAAGGGGTAACAGGGCGCAACGATGCAAGATGGCTCATTATGCACTTGTGATACTGAGAGGGTGTGTCAATGGCAAATATCGGTAACTACAGGCCAAGGGCCACGTAGTGTGTGTGCACATACATGGGATTGTAGCTATATGGGCGGCCACCCTCTCAGTATATTAAGAGCTCAGCAGAGGCTCATAATCACTAAAAGATGTAATTCAGATGTTGTGGGATATATTACTTGTTTCTTGTAATTATACGACTTAGTGCTTTTATCACTAACGCAGAATTGCCTCCGCAGGTATGAGCATGGAAGGATGGGTAGAGTCGGGACAGCTGGAGGACTCTATTATTGGACTATTCTTTTCTCGAGATGGTTTGCATGGTAGTGGGATTTTGGTTCGGTTCATGGGACTTAGATTATTCCGAGCATTTATTATATTAACTTTTATGTCAAAAGTTTATTTAAAATCTTGAAAATTAATAGAAAATTATTTTATGAGACACTTAGTTTCATTTAGTAACACCTGGCTTGTGGCTCAGAACGGGCGGGTTGTTAAAGGTGGTATCAAAGCTGTGTTTCCCATGGAACCATGCAAATCAATCATTACCTTGTTGAAAGTCTAAGTGTCCACTGTCCAAAAGGTAAAATTTCTTTTGTATAAGTCTTGATCATTCTTTTATAGAATTAATTTTCATTGTTTTAGATAATTTTCTCACTAATAAACCCAAGTCAAGAAAAAAAGGAAAAAGCATATGAATTAACCATAACAAAAAAATTATTTTTTTTCGACGTTTCATATGGCAGGCACGCGTAGGAAGTTAAACTGATCTACTCAGTCAAATTCGAACATGGAAAATGTATTGGCGCAGTTCTTCGCAGCCATACAAAGACTGGCACAGGCTTAAGGAAATACTAACTCTATTGTTCAGCATATTGCCTAGCAGTTATCAGGAGTGGAAGTTGGAAATGGAGTCTCGGGTCCTAGCATATTCCCAGATGGTGGTCAGGGGAGTGCCCAAGGGGGAGCTAGTTTAGTGGACTTGGGCGAGCGAGGGGGAAAATGGAGGTAGTCCAACAATCCAATACCATTGGTAGTCCAACAAGTGTTGTCGCCGGTTGTTGATGATAGTGAAAAGTTTAGGAAGAATGAGGTCAAAGTGTTTGTTGGAAGGATTGATCCGATGAAGGCTGAGAGCTGGATAGACATCACAGGAAAAGCTTTTAGGGCTCTGTCTGTGCCTAATCGCCATCAAGTAAGATTGGCAACATGCATGCTTCAAGAGGAAGCATCTTATTGGTGGAAGTTAATGGACAAAACCACATTTGATCGACTTGAGATCTCTTCCTTAATGAGGGCCGAATTTGTGGTAGCCTTTAATAGACAGTATTTTCTAGAGTCCGTTGTCTAGAAGAAAGCACTAGAGTTTGCCAACCTAGTACAGGGAGAGGTTTCAGTCTGGGAGTATGCTAAGAAGTTTTTACAGTTGGAGCATTTTACACTTGGGATACTAACAACCGAAAAGGCCATAGCAGACAAATTCTTTTGCTGATTGTAACGGCCCGCCCGTTCTGAGCCATGAGCTAATTGTTACTATATGAAACTAAGTGTCTCATAAATTAATTTTCTATTAATTTTCAATGATTTTAAATAAATCCATAATAGTAAATTTAATATATAAATCCTCGGAATAACCTAAGTCCCATGAAGCAAACCAAAACCCCATTGCCATGTAAATAATCTAGAAAAAAGAATAGTTCAATTATATAGTCCTCCAACTGTCTTGACTCTACCTATCCTTCCATGCTCATACTTGCGGAGGCAATTCTGCGTTAGTGATAAAAACACTATGTCGTATAATTACAAGAAATAATTAATATATTCCACTACATTTGAATTACATTTTTAGTGATTGTGAGCCTATGCTGAGCTCTAAATATAGGGTAGCACCCCCTGAAAGATTAAATATTTACCCCCATGCCGAAAGGGGTGCAGGGCATTGCGACGCAAGACGACTCATGACGACTCATGACGACTCATTATGCACTTGTGATAACGTGAGGGTGTGTTAATGGCAAATATTGGTAACTACAGGGGGCCACATAGCATGCGTGCGCATAAATGGGATTGTAGTTGAATGGGCAACCACCCTCCCAGCACATTAAGAGCTCAGCATAGGCTCATAATCACTAAAAGACATAATTTAAATGGTTTGGGATATATTAATTGTTTCTTGTAATTATACGACTTAGTGTTTTTATCACTAACGCGAAATTGCCTCCACAGGTATAAGCATGGAAGGATGGGTAGAGTCGGGACAGCTGGAGGACTCTATTATTGGACTATTCTTTTCTCGAGATTGTTTGCATGGCTATGGGATTTTGGTTCGGTTTATGGAACTTAGATTATTCTGAACATTTATTATATTAACTTTTATGTCAAATGCTTATTTAAAATTTTGAAAATTAATAAAAAAATAATTTATAAGATACTTAGTTTTATATAGTAACACTTGGCTCGTGGCTCGGAACGGGAGGGTCGTTACACATACTACCATCTATAGCTCCTTATTAGTCCTTATTCAAGTTGTAATACTACTGATCAAGATGTTATTTGTATCCATGCTTAGTGGCCCTCAGTCCTATGAACTAACTCAGTCCTACACTGTGGGTCTACTTGGTGTATACTTACACTTTAAACTCTCAGTAATGTCGTTTCCATCATACCATCTCATCTATATCTAGGCACTCTATGATCCAACTACCTTTGTTGGTCTACAAGTAGGGGTAGTTATAATGGTGACCTATAGAAAATGGGTTCTACCACTCACCTACGGTTGCTAATATATACTACAAAATTTCTCATGTACTCCTCTCTATACTCCCGGAAGTCTAATGTGGTCAATTTTTTGTATAGTCTACCTCACTTGGTTTCTATCAGGCTATGATCTCAACCCTATCAATGGATAATTTCTACATACTCAAGTCCAATATTTTACACTTAGTCTGCACTCACTATTTATCCTTTCCTTAGCTGGGTAACTCTACTATGTCTAGGTAAATACATAATCTTTTGACAGCCCTGTGAACCACTTATTCTTACCTAGAGGCATACTCATGATATCTTTTCATAAGTTCTCTTCCAGAACACAATTAGGGAAGGCAAATAGAAGGGGGATGTACGAAGGGAAGTAAGAATGAAAAAAGATGAGAGAATAGAAACAGTAAGGGAGAAGGAGGAAAAAGCAGATGAAGAAGAGAAGAAAATGGAGAGGAAGGTGAGGGTTTGGAGTTTTCCCTAGATTATTCCCTATACAGTCTGGTGGTAAATATCTCATCTAATTCCATCATCTCTTGGTTAGTCTATAGCATGGATCCAGGTGTAGTTAAACCTTTTTATCCGAAGGAATTTAGCTAATCTTCTCAACACACATAATGCAACTTTGAACCAAGTAGGGCTGATATTCAATGTTATTGTTAAATTCAATAAATATCATGCATACATGACCATGTAAAGGCATATAATTGAAACAAAGAAGCCACATGTACAAGAAGCAAACAAACTTGTCAGTGAGACTATGGATTGGCTCATGGGGGGTTCAATAACATGACTTAGAGTAAATAAACCATAATCAAACATACATTCAGCATAATAATCATACCATATAGTGTACACGTACATACACCTCATATTTAGAAGTTTAGTCGTCTTAATAATCCAACAAGATGACTCTTATTTGTAACAACCCATTTTTAGGTCCAAAGACAAATTGAAAATTGATGTTATAATTTAAAAAGCTATTCATTGAAGCATATCTAAACCTTCAAAGAGGCATAAGACATACACCTTAATAGCTTTCATATAATACATGGTGAATCATATCACCATAGGAAGATGCTTACACTTAAAGTTCCCAAAATGAGTACTCTGAATTAAGGGTGAGGTGGCTTCTCCCCCAACATGTAAGAGGGTGACCTTTCATAATGTAGATGAATACTCTGAGCCATGCAAAGGAAAAAGCCCCAATGCAAGTAGGAGTTTGAGCTTTAATAATGCAAATGCATGATTCAGTTCTTATATTTAGTTTAAATCTTTGGGTTAGGTAACTTATAGTTAGATGAGGATGCAGAAATTTAATACGAGCAACATCGGTAGTTATTTGTTCCACATACCGGCAACCTAGAATTTAAAACATAGAGACATTTTACAAGTACCAAAGGAGCATACCCTCATTGCTGGTCTTTATGTGGATCTTTACAAGATATGAACCATAAGCTCCTCCATCCATATTTGTTCAATACACACATAGCTGTAACCAAATATGTTTAGTATACCTTAAGTGCTCCAACATCAATTCCAGGACTCTTAGACTTAAGATAACTCTACAGAAGGTAATTAGTTAATAGCTCAAAGTTAGCTACCCACACAAAAAGTTAGTTAAATAAAATGGCATTGAATAGCATTCAACACATATCATGCCAAGCAAGGTCTCAATCAACACTTGATCTTATTACACATCACAGCCTTAAAACCCTCTTAGGGATTATATTACACTTAGATCACAATCCTCAAGTTACATAGTCACAAAACTCATAAGCAAATTTAACACAACAGCCGATAACCCCGCTATGTGCCACTAAATCCTTTCATCATTGCTGGCCACCACTAACTAAGGCTTACCTACATATATATATATATATATATATATATATATATATAAATAGAAAAACAATAGTAATCAAACAAATTAACTACTAATTTGAAAGTAGTTAATGATAATACCAGAACTAGCAGATGGCCCTTACCCACAAAGGAAGTCTCAAACATCAAGCATATGCTGCAGTAGTTCAACAACCACACAACATAATCTTATATATTGTGCCTGAAACCTTAATGACACCATGATACATATAAAATTATGATAACATTTTGATAGTTCATGTATACCATTTTCATGCCCTAGCACTATTCTCTTTAGCATTTTCAGCTTAAATTTGAAAATTTTGGAATAAGGGAAGTTGTAGCAAATATGCCTAAATTTACAACCAATTCTAAATAAAAAAATGATATTTTAAAGGATATTAAACAAGGTTCATACACACTTGCAAGTAGGATCAAACTAAACAGGGCCTACAAATCTTTCTACACAATCAGACACAAATCCTCGCACATGCTTTTGGCTAGAAAGAAGTCTACACACATGCACTTGCTCCCCACTTTTCAGACAAATCTACCTAATCAATCCAAGCCTCTGTTTTCAACCCGTTAGATGGATACTTTGATGAGCAAGAAAGGAACACATTCACTTATTACCAATGATTAAAGGATACTTTTGTGTGCAATAGTTGCAATGGAAGTTGCAAGGAAGTTTCCTCCACTAGTTTGACATGTACCATCAAAATGAATTACTTGAATTGAGACAACTCTACCAACTCCACTAACTTTGTAGTGACAACAAGGGACAAGGAAGCAAGCATAATTAGAAGTATGGATGATCGAGCCAACACCTGCCTTAATTTGGAGGATGGAACTTACCAAGAATTATCATAGTATCAAGAAAAATTCTATCTCCATCGGTTATATATACCCTCACTCACAAAGTAAAGAGAGACCGATAGATAAAGGGAATATATACATGCATAAATTAGAAGGTCTTGGAGGAAGAAACCCACTCTTCATGTCTTCACCTTGTATCCTTCCAAGCTCCACACCACCAATTTAAAGGATGAGTTGAAGGTTGTAGAGAAGAAGCTATGGGAGTTTAGTTGTAAAGAAACAACACTATAGAGGAGAATTGACACCAAGGATTCCCCATCATAGATTTGCATAATTTTTTTTCTCTTCTCATAATGTTGTCTTCTTTAATGAGCTTCATGACATATTATTATACTTTTATAGGGTAAACATTAATTATATAGGGTGTATGATAGACCTTAGTTGATATGTAATATATCTTGTTTGTGTTGTCTTGTTGTATTGATTGTGAATGGATTATTTCATATCTTCTCTAATGCTTCAAGAGAGTGGCTAACTTTTGTATGATTAAGTGATTCGGCCGAGATCTAGGAATAGATAGATCAATGATGTCCTTTGCTGAAGAAGTCGATGGTTTTAATTGCAGGAATGCATTAGAATCATAGACATCTAAATAAGGGAGTTGATCATAATGCACCAACCTATTTTTGTTTACATAGGAATGTGAAATGATAGTAGGGTAGTAGGCTATAATAAGATGCATAAGCCCATTAAAATTAAACTTGTTTCCCTGGATATCAATTGCAATTTTGTGTAACTTGATTAAAATAATAAGATGCACCTATCAATATAGTAAAATTATCAATCCCAGTGAAATTATCCATCCCTGATCTAATTTCATTAAGAGAACTTGTATAAACTTTGGTCTGTTGTTTTCTGCCTTTGTGCCTCTGCATCATTTTTTATGTTAGAATAGTACACCAAATTCATGCTCTTACTTACCATGTTAGTTTTAAAATAGATTTCCATCACATCACACACTCTCCTGTAAGCAACCCACTAAGTTTAATAATCAAGCTATCATTAGTACAGTAAAATATCAATCCTTGTAGGAATGATACTCATCATTCTAGCATGTACTTGTGTGATGCATTGAAATAGCAATAGTAAGATTTTGGCACTGTTGTCTGGGATTTGCTTTATTTTTATCTTTGTTGATAGTTATTTTTAGAAGACTTTTATAATTTGCATTTTGAGGTAGTGCATTGAAGAGAGCGAAGAACAAGGAATGTGCCCCTTTGACCAAAATTGAAAGGTCTTGCCTAAAAATCAAATGAGACCGGAGGCAAGCCATGGCTCAAAACTTTAACCAGCAAAATTTTTAGAATTAAAACATTGGAGATCAAACTTTTGCCAACTAGAATCTTGGCAATCAAAACTTGGTAGCAAAACCCTATAAAGCAAGCCTTTGTAAACTAGAACATGGGTAACCAAGTGAGACCTACACATCAGAACCAGCTGGAGCTTGACAATCAGAACCGAACCATTGTTAGAACTAGCCATGCCTTAGTTGGGAGATTTCAATCTCAATATTATGAGACCAAACATTTTAGGAAACAAGTTTTAGCTAAAACCTGTGATGTTTCAAATTCTGCAATATGTTGGATAGTTAGATGGACTGTCGAGTGGGAACAACTCAAGCACATACTGAAGTTTGTAGCAATTTGTGACTCATACAAGGAGTACCAAGTAGCTAAAGATGCAATCAGACTAAGATTATTTCCATTTTCTTTGAGTGGAGCAGCTTGACTTTGGTTCAATTCATTGGCTTCCAACTCAATCACTACTTGAGAGGAGATAGCAAGAAAGTTTATGTTGAAATGTTTTCCACATTCGTTGATATTACAATTTAGAAATGAGATTACTTCATTTGTTCAAATGGATAATTAATCCTTCTATGACACATGTGAGAGATTCAAAAACTTGTTAAGAAAGTATCCTTATCATAGGATTCAACCATGGGTTCAAATCCAAAACCTTTACAATGGGTTGATGTGCCAAACCAAGTCCATAGTTGATGCTGCAGCAAGAGGATCCATTATGACAATGACTTATGATGAAGTTTATGAGCTAATGGAGAAGCTAGCTTCCTATCACTATTAGACCAAATATGATAGGACAACAAGAAAAAATGTTCCAGAAGTTATACAAATGGATGCGTGTAATGCCTTCTCAGCACAGATGGTGACATTAAGCAAGCAGATGTTGAACCTTGAGAACAAGACTCAGGTCCATGCCCAAGCAACACAAGCCCTATCCTATTATTTTTGTGGAAGTAACCATTCATGGGGGCAATATCCATTGCAAACAGAGACAAACAAGTTCATTTGTAATTATAAAATGAATCAGAACAACCCATACTCCAATACCTATAAATCCAGGTTTCAAAAACCACCAAAATTTTAGATGGGGAGGAAACAAGCTGGTGGTCAAAAACCCCAAGATTATGCTCAAGCACCACTAGGATTTAAAGCCCATTCACAGAACAAGATGCAACCACCCCTAAAAGAAGATGTCAATGGAAGAGATCTTTAGACATTTATGCAAACTCGGTAATAGCAGATGCAAACCCAGCAAGCATGCATAAAAACTTGGAGAACCACCTAGCAGACTCCCAAGTGATACACAGGTACTAAGAATGGAAGAAGGTAAGGGATGCAAGGTAGTAGAGTTGAGAGGTGGTAAGAAATTACCTGATCCTAACAAAAATTAGAACCCAGAGACAAGTGAAGAAAAATGAAGCCCAAGCAAGGAAGAAGAAAATGAAGATAGATAGGTGGATATGCAGAAACAAATTTGTCAACCTAAACCATTAAATTATGTTCCTAAGCTTCTTTATCCATAGAGGCAACAAAGGAACAAGATGAATTAGATGTTCCAAGAATTTCTAAATATTTTTAGAAAGTTAACTATTAGTATCCCATTTGTCAAGGCATTGGAGAAAATGCTTGGCTATGAAAGGTTTATGAAACAAATTTTGACCAAAAAGAAGAGGCTGGAGGAGTAAAAAAGTGGCATTGAATGAAGAGTGCAGTGCAGTGTATCAAAGGAAGTCACCCTCAAAGTTGAAGAATCTAGGGAGCTTCATTATTCCCTACTCAATTGGATCAAATTTTTAGGCCCTAGCATAAACTTGATGGCATTGTCCATCTATAAAAAAAAATAAGGCTTAGGAGAGGTAAAACCTACTACTGTGAAAGGTCTTGCATCTTTCGAAAGGAAGAAATTTAAAATATTTTGGTGAAGGTGAACAAGTTCATCTTCCCAAATGACTTTATGATATTGGACGTGGAAGAAGACATGGATGTCCCAATCATCATGGGGGGACCATTCCTTGCAATAAGAAAAACCCTAATTGATGTGGCTGCATGAGAACTAATTATGAGGGTCAATAATGAACATGTGGTGTTTCACATCTTCAAGGTTATGAAACTTTGGAGACAACTAATTATTGTTTTACAAACAATATCATTGAACAAACAGTCATAGAACAAAAGTTTAGGAGAGAAGCCAATTCTTGGGCCCTCTTGAACACATACCGACTTCAAGGAGATACAAGAGGAAGAAGATGAAGATCTGGCGGAGTTGATGGCATGGCAAGATAACCAACCAAGCAGTAGTACAAGGTGTGAGTAATCGGAGCCTTTGCTTACATCATAGACAGAACTGAAGATGAACATTTCATCTATTATCAGTCCTTCGGAGTTAGAGTTGAGGCCCTTATTGATGCACCTTAAGGATACTTTTCTTGCACAACCTAATTCACTCCTTGTGATTATTTTTTCATTACTTACACCTTTGCATGAAGAAAAGTTTTTGATAGTACTAAGGGATCATCATCTGTCTACTGGATGAACCATTGCTTACATCCAAGGAATCAACTCAAATGTTTGCATGCACAAAATTCTATCCTTAAGAAGAATACAAGCCAATGGTTGAGCAACAAAGATGCCTCAATCCTATAACGAAGGAGGTAGTGAAGAAAGAGATATTTAAGTGTTTGGATGGTGGAATCATCTATCCAATTGCTAATAGTTCATGGGTCGGTCCTATCTAATGTGTTCCAAAGAAAGGAGGAATAACTGTTGTGCCTAATTAGAACAATAAGCTAATTCCTTCCAGAACAGTCATAGGATGGAGAGTATGTATGGACTATAGGAAACTAAACAAGGCCACAAGAAAAGACCATTTTCCTTTAATGTTCATTAACCAGATGCTTTATAGGTTACCTAGATAAGAATACTATTATTTCCTAGATGGTTACTCTGACTACAACCAAAGAGAAATCCATCTAGAAGATCAGGAGAAGACCACATTCAAATGCCCATATGGAACATTTGCCTTCAGAAAAAATGTCTTTTGGCCTGTGCAATGCCCTAGGAACATTTTGAAGATGCATGATATCCATTCTATCAGACATGATGGAAAATGGGCTGAAAATTTTCATTGATGATTTTTCATTATTTAGAAGTACCTTCGACTAGTGTTTGGAGACTTTAGACATGGTTTTGAAAATATGTGAAAGTACCAAATTAGTTTTGAAATGGAAAAATTATCACTTCATGGTGACTGTAGGAATTGTGATAGGACATAGAGTCTCAAGCAAAGGCTAGGAGGTAGGCAGAGCAAAAGCAGAAGTAATTGAGAAATTGCTGCCACCAATCAATTTCAAGGGAGCGAAAAGCTTCCTACGACATGTTGGTTTTTATATGAAGTTTATCAAAGACTTTTCAAAAATTATAAAACCACTTTGTAATTTATTGGAAAAAGAAGCAGCTTTCAAATTTGATAACGCTTGTCTACAAGCATTTAGCTGATTGAAGGAAAAACTCAAATTGTTCCCATCATTGCTTCACTCTATTGGTTATTACCATTCAAGTTAATATGTGATGCAAGTAACTATGTCATTGGTGCAATTTTAGGCTAGCGCATCAACAAGATCTTCCATACATCTGCTATGTAAGGAAGGCATTGAATGAGAGTCAAGTAAATTACGCTACTAGAGAGAAGAAATTGTTGGCAGTAGTATATGTTATGGTTAAATTCAGATCATACTTGATGGGTACCCAAGTGATAGTTCACACAAGCCACTCAGTTTTGAAGTATTTATTGTAAAAGAAAGAGGCCAAACCAAGCTTCATCAGTTGGGTAGTGCTACTACAAGAATTTAATTTGGAAATAATAGACAAAAAAGGTTCTAAGTTTGTAGTTGCTAACCACTTATCCAAATTGGTAAATAAGAAGAATGAAGCCAACACATTGCCAATTAATGAGAATTTTCTAGATGAACAACTTTCCACATAAGCAACCATGGTATATTAAGATAACTTTTTGATAGTTTATGTATATTATTTTCATGCCCTAGCACAATTTTCCCTAACCATTTTAGCTTAAATTTAAAAATTTTTAAGTATCACAAGTTGTAGCAAATATATGTAAATCCACAACCAATTCTAAATAAACAAGGATATTTTGAAGGATATTAAATAAGAGTCGTGCACTATTGCAAGTAGGATCAGAATACATCATCTCCAACCTAGGATGGACCATTTTGGGTCTGCAAATCTCTACACACAATCAGGCTTGCAAATCCCTACACATGCTTTTGGCCAGGAAAATAAGTCTGCACACCCACTCAAAACCTTTCAAATTGATCAACCTATCCACCCATACCTCTCTTTTCAAACCTTTAGATGGACACCCTAAGGAGCAACAAAGAACACATCCATCTATTTCCATTGATTGAAGGAGATATTCATGTGTGTTAATTGTAGTGGAAGTTGTAAGGAAGTTTCCTCCACCAATTTGACATGTCCCACCAATTTGAATTACTTAAACTTTATGGTACAACTCCATCAACTCTACCAACCGTGTAAAGGCAAGAAGTAGATAAGGGCACAAGCATAATTAGAAGTACGGATGATGGAGTCATCACTTGCCTTACTTTGGAAGAAGAAACTTACCAAGAATTGCCACATTATCAAGAAAAATTCTACCACCATCGGTTATATATACCTTCACTCACATTGTAAAGAGAGACCAATATAGATAAGGGGGAATATATGCATATATAAATTAGAGGAGGGCCTTGGAGGAAGAAAGCCCACTCTTTATCTTTACACCTTCATCCTCCCAAGTTCCATATCACCAATCTGAAGGAGGAGTCAAAGGTTGTAGAGAAGAAGTGTGGAAGCCATGTTACAATGTTACAAAGATGCAACACTTCGGAGGAGAAGTTCACAGAGGGGCCTCACCATCACAAATTTGGATAACTTTTCTCTTCTCTTCTCATAAATTTTTCTTCTTCATTAAGCTTCATGATGTATTATTATTCTTTTATAGGGTAAATATTAGTAGTGTGGGTGTATGATAGTTCTTGGTTGATATGTAATATATCTTGTCTGTGTTATCTTGTTATACTGATTATTAGTTGATTATTTTATAACTTTTCTTAATTCTTTAAGAGAGTAGCTAAGTTTTACATGATTAAGAGATTTGGTTGAGACCTTACAATAGGCATATCGATATTGTCCTTG
The DNA here is from genome assembly GCA_033002965.1 of Piper betle. Classification (NCBI taxonomy): domain Eukaryota; kingdom Viridiplantae; phylum Streptophyta; class Magnoliopsida; order Piperales; family Piperaceae; genus Piper; species Piper betle. The sequence goes on along the minus strand of JAURVB010002282.1, from coordinate 6,030 downwards.
AGTGTAGTAGTTTATGGTTTTAATTGCAAGAATGCATTATAATCATAGATATCTACATAAGGGAGTTGATCGTAATGGATCAACCTAATTTTATTTGCACAATAATGTAAAACGATGCTAGGGTGGTAGGTTATAATAGGATGTGGAAGCCCATTGTAATTAGACTTGTTTCTATAGATATCAACTGCGATTATGTGTAATCTGATTAACATAACAAGGTGTGCTACCTATTAACTTAGTGAAATTATCAATCCCAGATCCATTTTCATTAAGAGAACTTGTGTTAACTTTAGCTATTGTTTTTAGTCTTCATGCCTTTGCATCATTTTTTAACTTAGAATAGTTCATCATATTCGTGCCCTTACTTGGCATGTAAGTTTTAAATTAGATTTCTATCACATCATACACTCTATGTTGACAACTCATTATATTTAATAATCTAGCAATCGTCACTATAGTGGAACATTAAATCGTTGTAGGAATGATACTCAATCATCATTCTATAACTTGTTCGATGTGTGCACTTGTGTGATGCAATGAAATAACAACAATACACCACGTGCAACCCAGGCAACCTAATTGAGCATGTAACGTGTCACAACCATACATATGCACTAGAATCTAGTTAACGGTTACATGCCTCCATTATACCCTACTGCTAGTAAGATCATATAGAGAATCACACATAAGCAAGTCTGTCATACATGTATACATATAAGGGCTAGGTAGGGGTTTATATTATCTTGTTTTTGGATCTTATATTCAAAAACCATCAAACGATCCCAACTTCAAATTTTTATTAAACTTCGGACAAAAGTCGTCTAAATGACTCAAAGCTAGTGAGATCCAATCAAACATCACTAAATCAGTCCCACGAGCATAAAAGAAAGCTACAATAGTGCCAAGGAGAGAGCCAAATAGGGGGAGTTTTGCAAATCTAGATGAGTCAAACTCCTCGTCCAAACTCGGTGAGCTCACTCTATATATCCTAACAAGTAAAAAGAAGCCCTACTCACTCGCTGACCAACATGGCACATAAAACGAGGTGAAGCCTCCACATAAGCGTAACATACACATAAGCTTAATTAACTTAATTATCTTACTTAATAATATGTTAAACTTCATTAGTTAACCTTAATTAAGGTTTAGAGTTGCAAATATACTTAATGGGAAAAGTCTAATACTTAGAGTTTTATTGTTAGACTTACTGGATGATTTTTTGGACGGGCCAAATACTATCCAAAGGGGTTGAGATATGGACCAGTGGTCCCTAATGCTGAAAGGGATTGATACAAACATTACCAAGTGATGTCCCATGGGCCAACATGGGAAACAAGGCCCACTGAGGTTGAACTAAGGTGCTAGGAACAATGTTCCTAGATTGCACACCAATTTTTGTAAGTCTTGTTCATGAGCTTGGAGACTCCAAATAGGCCTGGGTAAAATGGGGGAGTTAGCCAACACCATGCACTCAAGTCATGTAAAAAATCCAAGTATTTTAGAATGAGTGAACTAAAAATGGAAGGTATTGGCCAGATGATTTCTAGAGCTAGTTGGACCCCTACTTGGTTTGTAAAATTTCTATAGGAAGATCTAATGAGCAAATAGCTACCAAATTTTAGAGTGATGTTGCTGGAATAAACCTAAAGTTATAGGTAAAATTAGGGATATTACACAGCCAAACAACTATGGTTTAGGATTTTGTAACCTAGGCTAGGGAACTAGGGTTTGACCATGCATTCTTGTCCACTCCACAAAACCCGATTATCTATCCTCCTAAATGATTTTTAACTTAGCCAAAAATTTATCTGTTTTCATTAGACAATTAGTGAGTCCAACAATAATTTTACAGATTTTATTAACACCTTTCAATATGTTCGCCACGAATCACAATTTCAAAGCACGATAGATAGCAACAAACACACAATGGATTTAGAGTTATGTTCATGCCCTTACTGAGGTTATTTTAGCATGGTATTTTAACATGACGTTGCTAACATCCTGAGAAATAATTATGTAAAATATGGCATTTAAATATATCCTACAACATTGCATAAAAATTGGAAAAATGGGTGGACAGATCACTAGGACCATGAAAGGCAGCCATCTTTTGACAAGTTTGGCACTTGTTCATTCTCATACATACATAACTGAACGAAATAATATAATAAAAAACATGTAGATATATTTATTATGAAGCTAACAAGACATGAATCATGCAAATATGAGATCTACAACATGAAATATGAATTTTACACAGAAACAGTGTGTATACAAGCATGTTGATTTTATAAACTCATAACTATTTTCATACATATGCAAATGACGTGATTCTAAAGCTTTATTACTCCTAATAAATAGATCTACATGATATACATATAAAAAAATATAAACATACATAAGATCTTGTTGATCTTGTGAGGAATTATTGTAAATAACATTGGGTGTGATCTTGTGGTGCATTCTTGCACTAGTGGTTGTGTGACTCTATGAATGTGGAGTTGTGTGAGTGGTTATAATTGTAAGAATTCAGTTGGCTTATAAAGTCAAGCTAGAGATCAAGGGGTGAAAGACAAGCGAGTCTCATAAAGCCAGCTCTGGGTTGAGTGCGGTGAAGGACAAGTGGTTGTACATTTAGATTATAACACTCGATTGATTTGGTTGTAGGAAATGGTGGTGTAGAAAAGAGGAGATACTAATTGGGAACCTCGTCAAAAATCTTTACGTTTGTATCTCTTACCTTACTCTTGATATAATTTTGTTAATTAATTTATTTCTCATTTGATGAATGGTTTGTCCAACACATAAGATTGGTTACAAATTTGCTAATAGATCACTCGTTGATTTGCTAGAGCTATACTCAAATGTTTCAGTTAATATTTAAAGTATAATTCACTCTATATTTCATGATCAATTTTAATTAAAATCAGATTGATCTTTTTGAACTCGATTAATCACATCTTGTGCATTTGTGTTAGAGTTCTCCTTCATCGGGATCTTTCATGTCTCACTACCGATTTCAACACAGTTCCACTAAGTTTGGCTTCAGGAATGTATCTCCGGAAGAGCACATCTGATGTCACATTATCAAAATAGGTGACATCCCTTCAATTTGAAACACCAAAGAATTCAGCAATATCATCGGCTAAGAGTCTAACTTGGCAACCATCCACTAATCCATGCATACAATGTAGACTTGATCCGATTCATATAATAATAGAATTTGGCAATCAAGGTCATGACAACTATTAGTTTTCGATGAGCAAATGGTGAAAGTTGTCCTTGTGCCTCTAGGCAACCTAGAAATCCATCCATATTATCAAAATCATGAAGTTTCAAAGATTATTCATGAATACCACTCCAAACTGTAAAACTATCAAAAGATAAATCCTTTTGATCTTTAAATAATTAGCACCCGAACTTGATTCTCCATCATCCTTATTTCTTTTTGGCCGAGAACTTGAGTTACCATCATTCCTTCGAGATGTTCTAGCTCCACGAGACATCTTAAGATACATGAGCACAAAGAATAAACCGAATGCCATTGAAGTTGATTGCAAACTAAAATTGATCAAATTGATTTTGGAAAGAAAACTTTAAACAAACATCAATCCAAAATCGATCAACTTGGAATGACCAAGTTCTCAATCAATCAGTTCAAGTAACTTTATAACACTAAAGGAATTAATTGAGAAGAGTTATTGAACTTGATTGATCCTTTGGACACAAAATCCCAAATTTCATTTTCAGTGAGATCACAGACTTCGACAGTCTTCAGAAAATCTCTGGAGCACCAAACTTTGATTGAGAATGATCAATCCAACATGGTTTTCAACAATATGCAACATTGGATTGCTCTAGTGATCCTCCTATTGCACTTAAATTCTGATTCTCTCAGGCTTTGGTGACGAGTTCTCTTCCTCCAAAGGGTTTATGAAGAGATTATATGTAACAATATTGCATATCAATGTTTTTTCAAAAATATTTTTCATAAATATTTTTCAAATCATATATAGAAAAAAACATTTTTTCAAAAATGTTTTTTCAAAATTATTACATAGCAACATTTTTCAAAAACGTCAGCGACAGGGTATGTAACAATAATGTATAGCGACGTTTTTTGAGATCTGTTGATAAACGTGGTTATGTTAGCAATATTTAAACATCGCTAAATGTAGTGACCCGAAAATGCCACGATATGTTTAATAATAGTAATGCAAATTATGTCACAATAGACATGTACCAAGGACGTTTAAGCGTCACTAAAAGGACTCAACTTGATGTCTAAGAAAGCTATTTTGACGCGTTAAAACGTCCCAAATGACCAATTCTAAAAATATTTTTTAAATAATATTACATTTTTTACAAACTTGACTTCAAAAATAAATATAATATAAACATAATTGTACCAAATAATCTTTTACAATTTAACAACTTCATTCATAATTGGACAAAGGTAAATAACTTGATTCACATGTATAAATTACGATGCAAATAAATGAACTCCAACACTACAGTAAAATCATTACATAGAAAAATATAATACTAACATTTTCAACCATACTAAAATAAACAATAGCCTATATACTTAATTTGGCCATAATCTGGAGGCTCCATAGATCGTGTTTGTGAGAAATAGCCGAACATATGTTTTTCATTTCCAGTAATATATCCTACATTTAAATCAAAATATGGTGAAATCTAAAATCCAAGAAAGTATTATAAACTCTAAAAGCCACTAAACATGAATAGACCTATAGAGATATATAAAAATAAAACTGGCCAATATTATCGCATAATACACAGGCATTGAATAAGTTAATTTATTTAAAAAATATTAAGATAAATTCATTTTTATTAAATAATTCTGAAAACAATAAAATAAATGTTTACTACATTTAAGAAAATTAAATATATTTAAATGGTAACATAAAGGTCTGCATTATTTATCTAGGCCATAATTAATTATATATTAAAAATATTTCATTATGGAATACGTTCTAATTTTGTTGGTTGAGAAGATCTTATAATCTTAATTATTTGTTAAAAAAATTTTCTTGTTGAAACAGTTGATGTTATTTTTTGAAATAATTTATTAGTTTAATAGATATAATCAAGGTGGTGATAGAAAAGTATTTTGCTTTCAACGAGAGGGTAGATTAGTAAATCTCTTATATAAGTGTGATACAAAATATAACAAGGATATGTATAAAAAAGTATACGTTTATTAACATATAAATTTTGCAAAATCAAAACTACCCAATTATATCAAAATATAAGTTTTCGAAAATAAAAATTAACCAATATAAACTCATAAATATACTAGAAAGTCTATTTAAATTGTCCTCAGATTCCTGCATAAAATATTGTGCAACCATAAAAATGTATACCAGTAAGAATAAGAATAAATAGAAAAAATTAAGGTAATTTATTAAACTCAATAAACATAACTAACATTATTGTAGTTAACATATGGCCTATTACAACAACACATTTAATACTTACTGCATGAAGCTGAACTTACAATGTTTCTTCAAATTATTACTAAACGTAGTAAATTGAAATACATAGTTATGTCCCTCTCCAGGATGTAACTATTTAATTTTTTTGGAGGTGTAGTACACGACTTAAAATTAGATATAAGAATCTACATGATAAAGCTGATTACCTAAATATTTTGATGACAATATACACACACACACACAAAATCTTTATTACAATACAAAACAACATATTGCTTTTCAAAATAAAAACTTTTATTGCGGAGTTGTACTAATAAATTTAAGATAACATATTAGCCAAGTATTAAGAAATGCCATTATTAAAATAAAAAGAAAAATAAGATTCAAGATGAAAAAGTCAATCATCCAATTATTGAAACTCTTATTTGTATACAAAACTAACAAGTATAAAGAAAAATCATAATTAAAATAAGGATAATATATTAATGGAGAAATAATGAATACTTACTATCGTAGAGCAATGGAATCACAGGGGGAATCGCTAACAGCCCGGGGACAAAGAACATGA